>ML837407.1:8923-45726 GCA_009831015.1 Picea engelmannii | reverse complement strand
CGAAACAAAAACAACAAGAGCAAAAGTATTTCCAATATAATAGCATTTTGTATAAGAACATATCAATTTCATGGTAATTCATTATAGCATTACCAAGGTGTCCTTTCTGAGAACAAGAACAAGAAATATCTCCTAGAGGAGATGTTAGTTCATTTTGCAATTAAGTACAATAAGCATTTATATTAATAGTACATGCTACTAAGTATTCATTTGTTCCTAGCATTAATAAAATCTGAAGGATTGCAATACTCACTTAAGCAACAATAATATCAAACTTGATATGCAAACCTAGAGTCTGGCTATTGTTTCGCTTGAGTTGCTTTTCTTCCGAAACAAGTATTCTTTCCAACCTAGAGAGTGTGTTGTTCCTCTGAATGTATTGGATCTGAGATCCGTCTGGATCTACTATTGTTACTTGGACAAAAGATCCCTTCTCCTACAAACACCCTCAAGATAGTGATACAGTTTAAACATATACAAGTACATACCTTCGGCAACAGTGCCACCATCCGACAGCAGTGACAAGCAATGACGAACCCAAAAATTTCAAAGTGCTCCAACTTGTGATCTGGAGGTAGCTGGAGATGCGCTAGTGTAAGGCGCACTAGGAAAACCAAAAAATAGTCCTAATACTTCACATAAAATTTCAATGCAACTGGTACTGCAATTGGTGCTGCAACTGGCACGGAGCAACTGGCACGAAGGAACTGGCACTGCAACTGCAATTGTGCTACAACGAGCATGACAGAGAGATGCGGATCTACCTTCCAGTGGTTAGATTGTTCCGAAGGTGGTGTGGGCCCATAACCTGTTAGAATATTGTGCTTGTTTAATCATAGACAATATCACAATATTGTCACCCAACCATAGGCACACAACCACCCCCAAACACCGTAACCTTTGACAGATAGAGTGATTCCGGAAGCAACACTAGACCCAACAGATAACTAAGAGAAAGAGCGCACCTTTCTCCAAAGGTAGTGCACCAAGCAGAAAGTCCCAAACCATAAACCAAGATCAGTACCCAGCTGCACTCTTCCTCTAGACTTGCGCACCGCTTTCTTGAGTGTGAGTGTGTTACCAAATGAGCTCAAGCGCCTTCTATTTATACTAATCTCGCCATGTGAACACGTGTCTCTTCAAGCAGGGTCGACCTGTCCTTTTCTGCATATAATACTTCAATATTACTTATTCTGCTGAGCCGACTTGTCTTCCAGGGTTTTCACACATTTGTTTAGGTTTTCTCTTGCTTCCAAAATATTCTATTCTAGTCAAAGGTTTATCTATGGAGGTTAATACCTCCCATAGCTACCAAAACATCAACAATGGTATCAATGGAGACAGCTACTAAGTAGAACAACACACATCATAAACTCTACTGAACCACATCAAAGATAATTGGAAGGAGCTGCGAAGTATAAGGTGCCAAATGTTGATGTTAGTGGTAGCATCGGACATGTACTTCCGCATTGGCATGTGTCTAGCATGTGGAAGTTGTTGAAAATCTTCTATCTTTGAGTTTGCTTTAGTTAAAAGGAATTAATTAAAGTAAAATTGTATTTATTAATTAATTGAGTTAATTAAGGAACATGCATAGCATGCAACATGTAATCTAAATCTTAAGTGAGTGTGAGAAATAATCTCAATTGTAGATCACTTTGGAGATTAGAAATAGATTGTAATTCATGATTATAAAAGCAAGGCTAGGGTGAAGGAGGAAGACACTTACTTGTGTGACATACATTGGTGAGAGACCAAGGTTGAGGATAGCAAAGAAGGAATTTTTCTAGTGTGGGTAGTGTAGAAGCAAAGGACTTTTGCTTACACGAGAGTGAGGAAATATCACAGGTTGGGTGAAGAGATTTCGTCCAATTGTTGATGCAGAGAGAGTTGGATCACAAAGGACTATGATTCAAGATCTTGGATAGGTGGAGAAGGACTTCCATCTATAGGTCATACATGTCAAGGCGAAGAGAGAGCAGAGGCAGTCGTAGGTGGGTTTCAGAGGATAGAAGCCAAAAGGAAAGGGGTGTGTCGTACGAAAGTTTCTGTACGGGTTTTCCTAACATGTACGCGGGGCTTAGTTGAGACAGTCACGTATGTACGTGAGTTTGCTGAAGGACAGTTGTGTACACCTTAGGAAACGTGTTGGTACAAGGGTCGTACAACATCACATGAATTTCCAGGTTTGTCTGCAGTGTATATTTCTCTTAGTGGGCCATTTTCCCTGTTACGGGAGCCCTGATTTGACCTTAATAAAAACATACTGGAACTAGCTTTTCCTCCGGGGTTTTTCCAGGGGTTTATACCTGAAAATATTGGTGTCTTGTGTGTGAGATTTTGGTTTCCTAGTTTATGCTTCTGCTGCATGTTTAGTTGATTACTCAGCTGTGCTTTTAGTAGATAAAGTGATTTTATTTTGAGCTAATTGTCGGGTGTTGAGTAGAGGATGGATATCAACATGGTATTAGAGCATACCAAGGGTTGAGTCCAAGGGGTTCAAAATCAACACCAAAGCCCCAAAGTTGAATCAAAACGGGAAAGAAGGATTGTCAAGACAATATTTAAAACTTGGCATCAGGATTACATTAGACAAAGCAAAATTAAATATACAAGGAGAGCTTGCTAACTGTCAAAATCTTCAATGACTCCAACCTGCCTATTATTGGATTACAAGTTTTTTTTATATGCTAAGCCAATATTTTGAACTGTCTCTCAACTACTAACATTATGACTCGAACACTTTGGACTTACTTATGACCTAAATTATAACCATGTCAATGACACGTAGGACTTTAGGATTTAAGGACATTAGGACTAACTATTTACAATGGAAAACATTTTCCCTATAAAAACTTATGTTCTGAACTATATATTTTGAAGTTATTTGTGTATATGATTCTTTCATGTTTTCCTTGGCCTCCATGTTAAGTCATTTATTTTCTTCCATGGATACCTGGTAGCAAGAGCAAATTATGGAATTATTGGGAATCTTGGACGTAAAATTTGGGTGCATTATTGGGTTTTGATTCAATATTTTACATTTTGGGTTCCTCAGTTTGGAGTTGCAGCAAAATACAAGAACAGGTAAACATGTAGTCACATAAAGAAATGCAAGATACAAAACAGTACAATATCGTATATTGCACAATGTATACTACATGCATAAAGGAAGAATATGATGGATATCCAGACACCCTATGCATCAGACATTCATATATACCCTGCAAACTTTCTTGCCATCATAGTTCATCTTTTCATGTAAATCTTATTCCAAAAATTTGGAGTAGCTGATACCTGATCAAGGAGGGAATGTCTGGTCGCTGGGAAAAATTGTTGCTTGTATGTTAGCTAGATTGAATATTAGTAAACTAAAATGACAATAATGTAAGATACACTAAAACATTAAAATGGTATTAGGTTATTTTTGTAAGTAAGTTCATATATTTCAGAGTGTTATTATTATTTGGACAAAAATGTTATGGTGGAAATTATTTGCCACATGTTTGGACCTGATGATAATATAAGAAAATTAAAATAGTAGAATAAGAATTTGGATCGGTACATTGAGTTTCATTGGCTTACAAGACCCAAGATTATGTTTGAATGTCAAAATGTTTACTGTTTTTTTTCTTTCTATTTTCTTGTTTCTGCTTTTACCGTTGGCATCAGTTAGGTTAGTATTTTTACATTATTTTCCTTTATTTTCTAATGGTTTTTGGTAAGAGAAACTCCAGATTTGTCTGGGTCTTTATATGATTTGGTGCACCTTGGGGAATCCAGTTTGGACTTCGAAGAATTCAAATTTAAAACCTGAACGGGTTTGAGCACCATGTATACCTCTTGCTTTATGTTAAAGGTTTCACTAGTGCTTACATCTGCACTGTTAATCTATAAAAAAAAAGAAAACTGTTTTAAACTATTTTAAAACCAATATAGTTTTATCTGTTTCAGATATCGATTCTCAACAGCTTGTCTTTGGTTTTTATTTGATGATATTTTAATGCTCTTGATATTCTGGCCTTGAAGTGAGAGTATAAACTTTAGTAGCCTGTTTTTAATTACATGTCTCTTTATGGCAAAGTTATCTAATATTCTGGAATGTTTGAGTTCCTGACTGCATAGAATCTCTTGAATATTGTTCCTGAGCATGTGCGCGGTGTCGATATAATAGAGCAGATGTATAATGTAACTTTGTATGGATGGGATATAATTTAATTTGTTTTAGCAGCTAAATTGTTGTAACTTATTTCATTTATGCAGCAATACAAATCACTAAGTCGTTTGGTAGAAATTGCTCTATATTTTAGGTCATTTTACAGATGCTATTTTAGGACTTTTTAATGCCAAATACAAAGGTCCTCCTTAATATGAAAGTTTGTTATATCAAGCTGTTTCTGGGGCAGTGTGCTTTTACTATTTCTAGTGACGTTACACAACATCATCCATTTGGTCTATACTTCCATTCAGTTGCCATTGAGCAACACATCTTAATATTTTTAATTTTATGTACTGTTGTTTTGCAGGTGATATCCATGGACAGTATTCGGATCTTTTAAGGCTTTTTAAATATGGTGGTTTACCACCACAAGCAAATTACTTATTTTTAGGGGATTATGTAGATCGTGGCAAACAAAGCTTAGAAACTATATGCCTTCTCCTTGCATACAAAATTAAATACCCTGAAAATTTCTTCTTGCTGAGGGGTAATCATGAATGTGCCTCAATCAATCGTATATATGGCTTCTATGATGAATGCAAACGGAGATTCAATGTTAGGTTATGGAAAGTATTTACTGACTGCTTCAACTGCCTCCCAGTGGCAGCTCTCATAGATGAAAAGATACTATGCATGCATGGAGGCTTTTCACCAGATCTAAATAGCTTGGACCAAATCAGGAATATACCTCGGCCTACAGATGTTCCAGATGCAGGACTGTTATGTGATCTTCTTTGGTCAGATCCTAATAATGATACTCAAGGATGGGGGATGAATGACAGAGGAGTATCATACACATTTGGTCCTGATAGAGTCTCTGAATTCCTTCAAAAGCATGATCTGGATCTCATATGTCGAGCTCATGAGGTTTTTTGTGTTTTGGATAAATTAGCATTGAATATCTACAAAGGAAATTACTGCAGATTATGATGTTACGGTGTTTATCTGACTAACATGTATATCAAGATAGAGAAGATGCTGACAAATTCTAACTCTGCAGGTAGTGGAGGATGGCTATGAGTTTTTCGCTGATAGGCAACTTGTAACAATCTTTTCTGCGCCAAATTACTGTGGTGCATTTGACAATGCTGGTGCAATGATGAGTGTGGATGAAACATTAATGTGCTCTTTCCAGATTCTCAAGGCAGCAGAAAAAAAACCAAAGTTTGGTATTGGCATCTCTAATGCAGCTAAGCCTGGGATCCTTCCACGGGGATCTAAGGTAAGTTCACTTTGATTACAAGCAGGGGGTCTGCATGCTATTCTGTATGTTTACTTCCAATCTTGATTGTAGTTATATCAAGTAAATTTGTACTGATGGAAGGTTAGAATCTTTCCAACATGTTTTTCATTATTTTCTGAAAATTGTTGCAGTAACAACTCCTACACTGTATGTTAGGGAGCAGCTCTCCAAATTGAAAGGAGAGCAACATGTTGTAGTCTACTAACTAATTGTATGACACATACATTTTCTGTCATTCATACATGTGAGCGAACGTTCTATATATTTGTCCATTGTGCAATATTTTAGCACTGTTTCATTATTTTCTGAAAATTGGTGCAGTAACACTTCCTACACTGTATGTTAGGGAGCAGCTCTCCAAATTGAAAGGAGAGCAACATGTTGTAGTCTACTAACTAATTGTATGAAACATACATTTTCTGTCATTCATACATGTGAGCGAACGTTCTATATATTTGTCCATTTTGCAATATTTTAGCATTGTTTGATCTCCTTACAATGGTGTCTTGCTTCCGAGAAGATCAAAATTGTGCAATGTCACTTGGTTCCTTTATAAGAACCAGTTCACTTGATTCCTTTCAAGTCGAAAAAGAATAAGAAGGGAAAAAGGTGGCACGTTCTCATCGATAGAAGGAAAATATGTATGATTTTGTAACTGCGTATATACATGAAAATAAACACGTGGAGAGAATAATAAATTTCATATATTATCGATAATGCTGCAGCATATAAAGTTAGCTTGAGGTAGGCTACTCAAATACATCAAGTATTACTCATGCATTTCACTATACATTACATCATATATAGTACCCTAAGATGGTTAAGGTGGGCTAACCACCCAATTAAACTTAATACTTATTATTATCATTAACTTTAATCTCATATTATATTATTAACATGTCATTGTTATGTATTAGCCATGAACCTTAAATGTCAAAATCTTATATAGGATTACATCATAGAGCACATGAGAGAGACTACATAATAACCCTCATTGATATTATGAATAACTAGTGCATTTATTACAATGAGATTCACCTATCTTATAAAGAATTCAAGAGGCCTTATTTGTCCAAAACCCTAAAAGCTAATAATACTAGTAACCTCCCTTTCATAGCCTAAGTCACCAAGGTGACTTTATTACACATATAAGCCTTATATGTAAAACCTTGTCTTAAGGCTTATAGTGCTTGAAAACACAATTTACTGAAATCAAACACATACTGACTGAAAAACAAAATATAAGTAGTCATAACCAAATATTTTCCAGATGCTTCTTCTTTGAAAAACAACGCTTGGACCGGTAGGGCTCCATCAAGCTGCCTCGTAACCCTTGTAGAGGTGTAGCTCCCAAGTTGAATTCTCAAGTCCTGGATACCACCTCCCTGAACTCTTGAATTATTGGACAACCTTCCATATTGAGCAACATCCATAGTGCTCCATCTGGTTGTTTCATGATCCTCATAAGGGTATAGTTCCTAAGGTCCACAAACTTTTGAACTATCTAGGCAACCATCCATGCTGACTTTATCTACATTATATCTCTTCCCGCCTTCAAAGTATGAGCTTCTTAACATGCATAAAATGCCATTTCTTCAACAAGGTTATCACCATTGTCTACATCCAGTGGATCTTCAACAACTACATTAGGTACATGTGGTCTGCCATTGAGCTTTCCCTTGAGAACATCATTGGCTTGAAATTTACAATTCCATGCTGTGCGATCTATTTTCTTGCAATAGTAATATTCCATCTCCCCCCTTTGTTTAGTTGATCTGCTACGACTGTATCTTGAGTATAATGCAGTCTCAGGTTGAGGATCATCTTGTGTATCCCCTGCAATGGTTCTCTTTTCTTTAGCTAAGAGCAACAATCATGTCTTCCAGAGTTTGTGAAGACATTTGATTGAGAGTAAAAATAACATTGTTATATTTAGAGGGCAACCTATTTAACAAGATGGATGTGGCTTTATCATCTGTGCTTTTTCCATTCCAGTAGTTTATTGGGATTTGTAGGTGATTGTTCAGTTCCCTTTATTATTTCGCACATGTTTTTGTCCATCAATTGCATTTGAATTTTTACTTTCCAGGTGTGGAAATTGAAACCTGAATATTTTTCTAATGGCATATCCCTGCTTAATATCTTAAATCTGAAACTACTCTTTGCTTGATCTAAAAGAACCTAAATCGTCTAAACAAAAATTTTACTGGTACAATTCACACACTATTACCTATGACTGTTGTGTGATCCTGCATAGAATTCGTCAATTATGACAAGTTGATGTATGGTTGCATGCATGTTGTACGGCGGTGGAAGGATTTTCATACAGCAGCGGTTTTGTGAATCTGTATTGTGGATGAATACAATTTTTCTTGCTTGAACTTGCGCCTTGCACTCTAATTAATAGAGCAAAACCTTAAGTCTCTACCTGGTTATGTGATCCAAAATGGATCCTTCAAAAAGTCTCCCTTGATGGCTGGCCTTCCAAGGCAACTCTATTAAAAGAATGTTGTTGGAGATCAAGGAGGGGAGGAAGAGAGATGGAAAAAAAATGTAGCTTGGGAATAAAAAGTGCAGTAGCAGAAGAAGAGTACTCAAAGAGGAAATATTCTTGAAGATCAGAGGATGAAGGAGCCATTAAGTCTATCCATGCATGAGTAGAAGATTATCCATGAGCCAAAGCCATCTACAAATATTGCTAGTGAGTAAGAATGCATAAAAAAATATATTGAGAGTGCATAACTCACCCTTTGTAGCTATTTCCTGAGCTTAATAAAATCTCCATCAAATGCTGGTTTTATAATTTGGTTTCCAGGGTGATCTGTTGTCTATTTCATGATTAATTTTTATGTCCTTGGTTTTGGATATTTTAACCAATTGCTGATATAAAAATCATAGCTTGTAGACTGTAACTTACATATAACAACATTGTCATTAGTAGCTTTGCTTGTTGGTGTGAAATTCACAATTACAACACTCTTATTCACTTGTGGGATTGATTGTTAATTAATTGGCACCTTAAATTGTTGATTTGCTTGGGTTGTGGTAGTGTGAACACTACAATGATATCAACTATTGAACCATGGTTTACTATTCCCTATAATAGCCTTCTCATTATTTGGTTTGATCGCTAATTATGATATATTTCTGTGTGGTTTGTGAGGCATTTACCTACAATCAATTGCCCAAAACATAGTCAAAGACATTGTATGCGACATCCTCATTACTTCATTGGGCATTCTAGTTATTGGTTCATTTAATTGTTGTTGTGTGTAATCTCTCACTTGACCTCTACATTGGGTCTATCTGCACTGCACACTGTGTATTTATTACCACAACAGAAAGCACACATAAATTTCTAGCTTATTCCCTATAACACCAACACAAATTGGCTCGAATTGGCCATAGCAAGCTACATCCCAATAACTCACTTCAAGCACATGAGATTTGGTATATATTACAACCACCACATGTTGGAAAATTTATATATGCATATTATATTGGTTATATTGGAATTTTAATTGGGAAGCCTTGGCCAGAAAAAAAGTGACTTCCTATCCATATAAGCCTACTTATAAATGCATGTTGAACTCTACCTACAAACATACGATTGGGTATCTTGGTAAATAATTAATTGTCGGTTTCTTATAATTGGACACAGATTTTCGTTGAATTCGTGTTAGGTAAGCATATTTAAACAATAGATAGAGTATAATTTTAGCAGCCATTGTAACCCGACCAATTGTTGGGTTGGATTTGGCAGAATAGTGTGTTGTTGATTGGCATTCAACTGACAACAATCATGTCGAACACATATTTAATTTGGCAGTACAAAACTACAATAAACAGAGTAGGGACTTTTTTGGAAGAGTTAGAGTGTTGTGTGGATACCTTTCATTAGTAGAGTTTATTATTTTGTAGAAAGTATACATATCTCTCTCCAATGTGCAGGGATATGGTCGATTGGGTGTTGAAGAAACAAAGCTTCAATTAAATTAAATTGGCACTACAAATAGACCAATGAAGTCTTGAAACTAGATTTGAGAACATGGGATAAAATAGAATTTCCACTGTATGATTCGTGTTGGTGAAATGAGTGGGATATAATTCCCTCATTTACAGATGATATTGGTATCAAAGCGGTTGAATCTGTGATCTTGAAGAAGTTACCATCACTTTGAAAACACTATATTAGCTTTTGTGGTTTCTCAAAAGTGTTTACACCATGTTTGGGTGGCTTCATGAGATTTGGGGTACATGGTGTATGATAAGCCCTCGGATTGTTTGTGATGGATTTGCACATTGAAGATAGCTTACTGAATGGTTTCTTAACCTCAGTTGGACACATGCATGACATTCTTCTTTGGACCATTGGAGATCTTTAGATAGCTTGGTGACATTCTACATGCTAGCCACATGGAGGAGGTTACTTGCTTGGAGAATACCCTACATTAGAGGACTAGGTTTGGCATTCCAGAAGAGGGCATTGAGCCCTAGACAATATGGAGTAGGTTGGATGCTTGCATGAATGCATGGAATTGACTTTGGGACACCTAGGTTGTGACGATGTTCATGCAGGGTTAGTGGACCCAATGGAACACATGGCTTACGAGGATTGTTGGAGTCCTTGGAGTCTTGGAGGATGAACATTTGACACATCTCATGGAGTTCCCTTGCATTGGAGCCTTGCTTGTGTATGACATCACATTCAAGCTTGACATGTGTATCCTTAGAGTGTAGTGATTCACATGTGTGAGCCTACTTATGGCTTTGTAGGTTACTTGTGAGTGTTTATGCCCATAAATGTTTTCTTAGCCTTGTGAGTGTTTAGGTTGCTTGTGAGTTCCCTTGCATTGGAGCCTTGCTTGTGTATGGCATTGCATTCAAGCTTGACATGTGTATCCTCAGAGTGTAGTGATTCACATGTGTAGCCTACTTATGGCTTTGTAAATTGCTTGTGAGTGTTTAGGCCCATAAATGTTTTCTTAGCCCCACTTACCTCTCATATATAGAGGTAGGAGAGAGTCCTTTCATATCTCATGATCACTTATATCTTGTGTTAGAGATGTGAAGAGAAGAGTTCTCTCTCTCTCTCTCTCTCTCTCAGTTTTTCATCTTTGTACTTTCTTGCTCTTTTCCTAGAGGTGCAAGGGTTTCTTGGAGATTTTGGAGCATCTTGAATGCTAGGGTTATGGTTTCATCCATTTGAGACATTGGAGCTAGAGTTTTGTGATTAAACCCTATATTGTACTTATTGAATGGAGAAGAGGAGACTTATTTCCTTGGAGGATTTGCTAGTGCGATGCTCAATTGTTGGAAATCTTTGGTGTTGGCTAGGGTTTCCTTGGTTTTCCCTAGCTATGGTTTTGGAGAGTTAGAGGATTGTATTAGCCTTAGGATAAAGCTATGGTGTGTACATGAACTTCATATATATATATATATTTGAGATTTTCAACTGTCCAATAATTGTCTTAATGCATATTTGATTTTCAACCATCTTTAACTTTATGGTTTGTTAATGTAACACCCCAGTTTTGATCCCTCGAATTAAAATGTAAATGTATACATTATAAAAGGATGAGAGATGAACAAGGTAGCTCAGTTCCAAACAATTGTAATATGTAAATAATAATAATAATAATACATCACTCATTGCAAATGATAAAGACAAGAACATGGGAGGATATGATTTCATAAGAGAGGAATGAAAGGAGGATTAGGGGGCTCAAAGGGGTCGAAAGCCAAATAATAATATTTTATTATAATCCATAGCCTGTTACCTTGATTTATGTTATTTCCATACCAACCTTGGAAAGAGTTCCAAGGTAGTTATGTGGGCTTCCTAGTGAGCCATGTGGTTAGTTGTGGGCATGAAAATATAACCTTTGATTTTAGGGGAATCACCCATCATTCTGGAAAAATTATTCCATCATTCAAAGGGGAAACATGCTAGAGAGATAGGCTTCTATGCCTATAACATAGTGTTGAATATGCTTGTTATGAGAATTATGGGGTAAATTGCCCATGTGCATGAGTAAACACTGCTATTAAGGACTCTATTATAGCTGGAATTTAGGGAGCCCCCAACTGAGAGATTTCTTGGTTGGTTTGTGTTGGAGCCATAGACGGAATTGAGATAAACTGAGGAATTGCGTGGTAGAGAAGGGGATCACATTCCTTGAGTTGTGCGGACTGAATGAGAAAGAGCGTTGGGTGATTAGAATTACTATAGGAGTAAAATACTGTGATATTATTGGGAAATGGGTTGTGTGTGAATACTGTTGCCAACCATAAGAGCTAGTTTGTCCTTGTGGACTCATAGCCCTAGCTCAAGGGTGGTCTGTTGTAGAGATATTAAGTGCAACAAAGCTGATGGTTGGGTGGAACATCAAACATCTGCAGCTAGTTGATGTATTATTTCATAAAGATAAGTGTTTTGGTTTATTATATTTATGTTGAGTTAATGTTGTGTATCTTGTGTGTGTAAATGATATTATATTGCATGAGTAATTGCCTCTGTAATTGTGAATGTTTTCATGATAATTGCATGAGCTTGCATGGCATATTGCATGAATTCATTAATTAAAAGCATGATAGAAATTGTTATGGTATTAGAGCTAATTTTAGTGGGTGGAAGAAGAGGAATTTTTAAGTACCCCACCATCCCAACATTGTACATGGGTGGTTGGGTATGTTCTATAGTGGTATAAGAGCGGTGGTTACAACATTGTGGCTGTATGGGCCAAGGATCAAAGTTAGTAGAGTAAGAAGATTACATGATACAGGTCATATGTTTGACGGAATTTTCCTCAATGTTTAAATTTGGGGAAAAGTTATGAATTTGGTAATGGTGGGATTAAGAGTTGAAAAACCTAAAATTGGTTTTCTATTCAAGCATATAGAGGCATGATTTTATAAATTCATTGTTGCAAAGTTTGGCCTGCATGGATATTTGTGAAATTGGGGAAAACTAGGCAAAATTCCTAATTTTGGATGAAATTCCGTAGAAGATTGTTGTGGAAATGTCGAATTGGCAGGTGCAAAGGTCAAATTTGGCCAAGGGGAGCTAAGTCTAGAGATTTCATGGCAACTCTATGGAGTAAAAAAAATTACATATTTTTTAATTTTTGAGGAAATTGCCAAATTTATGATGTTGACCATATTGGTGATGTGGACTGGTAGGGTGTTGTGCAGGCTTTAGGATGCTACTAGGTGGATCCAAGGTGTGCAGGTGGCCACATCCACAAAAGTGGTTACAAGCCAATGCACAACGGTTTTGCATTGTTGCCTTAGGCGTTTGTGATCACCATGGGTGTAAAGTGTGTCCCCCAGGTGAAAGCGGGTGGTAAGAGGTTATGGGAGCTCATTGTAAAATTAAACCATGTGCATGTTGTTGACTTGTAATGAATATCTGCCATAGATATGAGATCTACGAGCGTGGACATGTGCCTCAGTTGATTGGCAACAGAGACGGGACCTTCCCATGAGATCAACTCATGACCATGTGCTAGGTGGAGGGTGTAAGGTTAGAGAGAGACCCCTTATAATCGAAAATTCAAATTGTGTCAAGTGGTAGTAGTGGGCCCCCAAATTAAATTAATTGATTATAATACACAAATTTAAAAGGAAAAAGGTAAATGGGGGGCCTCGGAGGATGACATGGTAGGATGAGGAGGCAAGGTTGGTGACATCACCGCATCAAGGGTTGACAAGTAGACACCAACGCAACATCATCAACCATGTGCCATGCCTTGTCAGCGAGGTTGCCATGTTAGCAAGATGAATTATATATTTTTTAAAGTTTGGGGCCAAAATTTTGTTTTGGCCATAACGAGAGTAAAACATATCAAAATAAGGTGAAATTTTAGGGGTAAGTCCATAGTGAGGGGGACTATAAAAGTGCCAGTGAGGGTCACTGGCTAATTCTACTCTAGATTTCAAGAAATTGCAAATTAGGGGTTTTTGAAGAACATGTTGATTACCTTGATAGAGGCCCTGTTGTTGAGGAGATTTTTATAGTGACTCAGGGAAGAAGACATAAAGAAACCTAGTGGAACAATTGGCCAAATGCAAAAGGGTTTGGAATAGAAATGCAAAAATAGTCCAAAATCCACTATTTTAGGAGACTTCTTGGGGAGTTTTAGGATCTTTAGTGGAGGATAAAGGACTCCATATCACAAATATGGAAAACATTATTTACTCAACATTTTAGTTTTTCAACAATTTAGACAAATTTTTCTTACCGAGTATTTTCCAAATTTTCTCCATTTGGGAGACAATTGTTTTAGCTAAAAATTCCAAGTCTGGAGAAAATACACAGAGGACAAAATTGACAATTCAAGATTGAAGCATAATTCGTTGGGAACATCAAATTTAGAATATGAAGGTTTTTGTGTACTCACCATCACCAATATTATCTATGCTCAGTAAAACATTTTTCTTGGTTCCTAATAGGTTTTCTTCTACAGGTGGAAGAAGTTGGCTTTTGAGCTTAATTGTTGTGCCAGTAAAGAATATGCAGAATTTGGGTAAAAATGATTATTTCTAAAAGCTATAAATTTTGGCCGTGAACTTAGATTGGAGCATGAATATAGTCATTGGAAAGATGATTCATAGGATAATATGCATAAAGGATTAAAATCTGGATAAGTGCTTCAAGCTTCTTTAGAAATTAAGAAGGCCTCGTAGCCTCAATTGACAAAAAAATACAATGTGCATAATTTCTAGAATTTGAAAGAAATGATACAGATTTGGGAAATGAAATGTTTCTAACCATATTATTTGTATGCACACTCCTTGCAGAGAAATTTTTACATCCATAACGAGTGAATCTCAAAATTGAAGAGCAAAGATATGGAAGATGCACAAGGACCTTACAATCTTGAAGGATAAGTTAAATCCCTAGACATCGGTTAAGGGAATGAGGAGATAAAGTCTAATAGACAGTCAGATAGAATAAATCCATTATGTATGGTAGAAAACATGAGGAGTTTGAATATGGAATTGTAGAGTTACATAGCATATAATGAGAGGCTAATAAGAACTTAAGAGAAGTAAACTCAACTACACTCAATTGCTAAAAAGCTTGAATAAACTATAGAAGCAAATAAAGAATGGATTAGATTAAAGGCATGAGAAAAAGGGAAGATCCCATGCAAGGAGACATAGTTACAAAAGATCCAGGCACTCAAGAAGGCTCTCAAGAAGTGCTACCATAACTCAAAGGCATCACTAATCACCCACTTCTCTAGCCAAAAAATCATATGCATATAAAGAATAAAGGAGCAGCCCAGAAATACCCTATTTAGATAGTAGAGAAGAAGGCATTATTTGGATGGTTTGTAAGGAGAGCTTAGGAAGCTTAAGCCACCAACATTTGATGGTGAAAAAAAAGGGTGAGGATGTTGAAGCTTGGCTGCTAGGGATAAGAAAATATTTCCAATTGCATAATTACTTATCCAATCTAGAAGCCAACATTTTTGTATACCATCTACAAAGAAATGATTCTATGTGGTGGGATCAACACATGAAAGTTTAGCACATCAATGAGAAAAGGTTAGAAGCAGTGCAAGAAATATTTTTAGTAGTAGTGTCATTTTGAGCACTACCATGACAAAAAGATGCAAGTGTTATTTGACCTCAAGTTTGGAAATATGACCATGGAGGAATATGAAAATAAGTTCTTGGAGTTATGAGATATGGGGGCTTTATCAAAGAGGATAAGGTGAATATATAGAGGTTCTTAAGTGGATTGTGATAATTTTACAAAGACAAGATCCAATTTGATGAACCCAAGACTTTGAAAGAGATTATCTTGAAGGAAAAATACCTATATGAGTAGAACAAATGTTTATATGATTAAACTTTATTAGGGAGAAAATTCTATTTAATTTTAACCATTTGCTCTTCCATTTCCTTGAGCAACTTTGGCCAAGTACCACTCTGTTTGCTAGATTGTCCCAACTCTCTGGAGTATTGCATTTTCTACCATATGGAACTTGGGACACATAATTTTAGAGGAAGGGATGATAGTGGATCAAAAGAATATTGAAGCTATTAGAGGATGGTCAACACCAAGGGATATAACATAGGCAAGGTCATTCATGGGGCTTGCTGGATACTACATGAGATTTAAAGAGGGATTATCCAAGTTTGTTCATCCCATCACTTCTTTACAATAGAAGAGAACTAAATTTGAATGGACCTCAAAGTGTGAATAAATTTTCCATCTATTGAAGGGATTACTTACTAATGCACCTATTTTGAAGATTGCAGATCCAAGCAAAAATTTTGTGGTGTGCACAGATGCATACAATGATGGACTTGGTGGAGTCCTTACTCATAATGGACATGCCATTTGTTATGAGTCTAGGAAGCTTGAATATCATGAAAATAATTATTTTACACATGACTTGGAGCTTGTTTCCATAGTTCATGCACTGAAGATGTGGATGCATTATTTTAATGGAGAATAAATTTGAGTTGACGATAGATCACAATGGTATAAAATATTTGTTTGAGCAACAAACTTGAAATGCTACGAAAACAAGATGGTTGGAATTGTTAAGTGAGTATGACTTTGATATTAAATATATCAAAGGAAAAGAGACAAAGGTTGTTGATGCACTTAGCAGAAGGGTACATGTAATGCATGTTACAACCATTAACATGTATAAATAAGATTTAAAAACCATAAGTTTAGAAGATGTTGTTTCATATGGGCATTACCTATAGGTAAAATGAGGCCTACAACAAGATATTGTACAATATAAATAAAAATAGCATAAATTGGGTTAAGTTTGAATACTTATGCATAGAAATATATTTTATGTTCCTAATTCAGGGGAATTAATGAATTTGGTACAGGGGTGTCTCAGCTTGGGACACAAATGAAGGGTTCGTAAAGCAAGATTGAGATGAAGGACCACCAGATCAGGGAAATCCATAATGGACATCCTGGCTACTAGAAAACAATTGTAGCAATAAGAAGCCAATACTTTTGGTTAGGATTGAAAAAGGATGTGGCTGACTATATATCCATATGCATGGAGTACCAAAGAGTGAACGTTGAGCATAGACATGTACCAAGTTTGCTACAACCATTGCCAATTCTAGAGTGAAAATAGGAAGTGATAGCCTTTTTTTTTTTATCACAAAGCCACCCAAGATAGCAAGACAACACGGCTCAATAATGGTAGTGGTGGATAAATTAACAAAGTCTTCCCATTTTTTTTCCAGTTAAACTAAGTCATAAGACAACTAATATTGAAAAAAAAATATATGAAGGAAATTGTTGGCTTGCATGAAGTACTTAAGGCAATTGTTTCAAATAGAGATCCAAATTTTACTTCAAACTTTTGGAAGGGATTATTTAAAGGATTTGGCACAAATCTAAATTTTAGCACAATCTATCATTCTCAAACAAATGGGAAAATTGAGAGAGATAATATGAGAATGCATGTGATGGATAAGACTTCCAAGTGAGAATATTACTTGCATTTGGTTGAATTTGTTTAAAACAATGGGTATCAAGATTCATTAAAATTGAGTGCATTTTAAACTTTATATGGCAGAAAATGAAATACTCTAGGGAGTTGGTACAATCTAGCAAACATAGTGGTACTTGGGCTAGCGTTGCTCAAGGAAATGGAAGAAAAAATGGTTAAAATTAAATAGAATTTAAAGACAACATAAGATAGAAAAAAGAGTTATGCAGATAAAGGTACAACACTTGGAGAATTTAAAGTGGGACATCATGTTTTTTGAAAGTGAAGCCAAATAAGAGCTCTTTGAAGTTGGGAAGGTGCACCAAGTTAGTAGCCAAATTTTGTGGTCCATTTGAAGTATTAGATATAATAGGACCAGTTGCATACATGGTTGCATTTCTTGCTTCCATGAAAGTACATAATGTATTTCATGTGTCACTATGAAAAAAATATGTGCATGATCCTAACCATGTAATTGATTGGATTTTGTTTTAGGTGGAGTCAGTGCATATAATGGACATACAAATTATAGTGCTTTGAAACAAATCCACAGGGAAGGTAAAGGTCCAATGGATGTACTACAACCCTGAGTAAGTGACATGGGAGATGGAAGATGCAATGCGGGAGACATATCCACATCTATTTTGAAATTTTGATGTAAAAAAATGGTTGTATGTATATGTATGGTGATATTTACTAAGGACGATGAAAAATTTAGGGGGAGGGGAATGTAACACCCCAGTTTTGATCCCCATAATTTAAATGTAAATGTATACATCATAAAATATCAAGATCTAGACAAGGTGGCCAAGGGCCAAGTGATTGTAATATGTAAATATTGTACATTGAAGATAATAATAAAAATACATCACTACAAATGACAAGGACAAGAACATGGGGTGATATGATTCCACAAGAGAGGAATGAAAGGGGCATTAGGGGGATCAAAGGGGCCAAAATTCAAATAATAATATTTTATTATAAGCCAAAGTCCTTTACCTTAATCTATGCTAATGCCATATCAACCTTGGGAAGAGTTCCTAGGTAGTTATGTGGGCTTCCTAATGAGTTGTGGGCATGCAAATATAACCTTTGGTTTTAGAGGAATTTCTCAGAACCCTAGAGAATTATTCCATCATTCGAAGGGGAAACCATGTTGGAGATCTAGGATTCTATGCCTATGTACATGATTAAAAATTGTCATTGAGGACTTCATTACAATTGGAATTCTTGGAGCCCTTGGCTGAGATATTTTTACTAGTTTGTCTGTGTTGGAGCCCTGGAGGGAATTGGGATAGACTGAGGGATTGCATGGCAGAGAAGGGGATCTCATTCCTTAGGTTGTGTAGATTGAATGGGCAAGACAACTTGGTGGTTGGAATTGTTATAATAGTAAAATACTATGATATTATTGGGAAATGGGTTGTGTGTGAGGGCTATAACCATCAATACGAGATAGTTTGTCCTTGTTGACTCATAGTCCCAATTTGGGGGTGGCCTGTTGTAGAGAGATTAAGTGCAACATACCCTATGGTTGAGAGGAATGTCTGATGTTTGCATCCAATTGGTGTATTATTTCATAAAGATAAGTGTTTTGGTTTATTATATTTATGTTGAGTTATTGTTGTGTATCTTGTGTGTTTAAATGTTGTTATATTGCATGAGTAATTGCATCTATAGTTGTGAATGTTTTCATGATAATTGCATGAGCCTACATGTCATATTGCATGCATTAATTAATTAAAAGAAGGCTATAAATTGTTATGGTATCAAAGATCATTTTAATTCGTGGAAGAAGAGGAATTTTTATGTACCCCACCATCTCAATAATGTGTAGGGGTGGTTGGATATGTTATAGGTAATTTCCAATACTTGTATGTCTTGTTGATTTGACATAATGCTAAAATTGTTAAGTGATTTAACATTATCCTTGAGGAAGATACAATATATTTAGTATTATAATTACAACTATCATAAAGTGAAATTTGTTAAGTGATTTAACATTATCCTCGAGGAAGATACAATAGAATTTTTACTATAATTACAACTATCATAAAGTGAATTTCAGATCTTGTTTATGCATGAAAAGATTTCCCTTGAGGGATGAAGCTTGTTGGTACACATTTGGTATCATTTCTCTTGGATTGCCTTATTGATTGGGGTTGTTTAGAGGTGAAATATTGTCCATTGTTTTTATTGTTTTATGATATTTCATAACATCCCTAAGGCTGAAAAATCATAGGATTAATATCTAAGAAATCTCTAGTAAAGGTGAAATTTTTTAAGTTGCATTAATTGCCTTAGTTTGGTAAATTTATACATCGTATCAAATCTTTTGTGGACGAGTTCACTCTAGGTGTAAGAGGGAGTTGGTATTTCACTTATGATGTATTTGAGAGAGGTGTTTGACCTTGTTGAGCAAGTTGGGTGTGAAACCCTTGGTCACTTGAGAGAAGCACTTGGACCCTGGAAAGGTTGTTTCTTCATCATATTGTGGACTTTTTAGAATGGATATGGATATTGTATTTTTCTTGTCCTCCAACATTGTGTTTAGTGTTGGATGGTATGTGGACATTGGAGAATAAAAGATGTAATATAATATAAGCTTGAGGCTTCTTCTATTCTAGAAAGAACATATACTACTACATTGTCCTTCCCCTTTTTGTAAATTATTTCAAAATCAAACCCTACCATTGTTGCTATCCATTTTTGTTTCTTTTATGATGACAATCTTTGCTCCAAAAATTATTTTACGCTATTATGGTCTGTCTTGACTTTAAAGTGCCTCCCAATGAGATACTGTCACCATTTTTTTATTGCATGTAAAGCTTCTTCCATTTCTTTTTCATATGCAGGTTTCACCAAATCTTTTCCCTTGAATTGTTTTCTTTCAAAATCCAATGGTATCCCTTCTTGTGTCAATACTGCTACCATTCTTCATATTGATGCATTACATTCAACTATGAATGTTTTACCAAAATCAGGTGTTTCCAATACTGGTGTAGAAGATATGGAATCCTTTAAGGGAGAGAATGCCAAAGTAGCCTCATCATTCCATAAAAATGGATTTTTCTTCAAGAGATACGTGAGTGGGCCTGCAATGCATGCATAATTCTTAACAAATTTTTGATATTATCCTATAAGACCCAAAGATCCTCTAAGACTCTTTGTATTCTTAGGAGTATACCATTTTCTAATAGCTTAGATCTTTTGAGGGTCCACCTTTACCTCTTCCCTTGAAACAATATGACCCAAACATTCTACTTCTTGTTTCCCAAAAGAACATTTGGATCTTTTTACATACAATTGATTGTCCTCAAGAATTTGCAAGACTTTATCCACATGTTTAATGTGGTCTTCCCATGATTTGTTTTAGATAAGTATATCATCAAAGAAAACTAAAACAAAATTTCTAAGATGGGGTCAAATTTTTTTGTTCATAAGACTTTGAAAACTTGAAGGAGCATTAGTCAACCCAAAAGGCATGACCAAGAACTCATAGTGTCCATCATGAGTTCTAAAAGTTGTTTTGGGAATGTCATATTTTCTTAATCTGATCTAGTGGTATATTGATTTAAGATCTAGCTTTGTAAAATAAGCCATTACATTAAGCTCATCTAATAACTCATCAATATTTGGAATAGGGAATTTATCCTTTATGGTGATTTTTTTTAGATCGTTATAATCAGGACACATCCTCCAAGAATTATCTTTTCTTCTCACCATCACTACTAGAGTTGAAAATGAACTCCTATTTGGTTGAATAATACCCGAATCCAACATGTCTTGTACTATTTTCTCAATCTTCCCTTTTTGATGACGAGGATATCTATAAGGCCTTTTATTAGGAGTTCTTCTTGGTATTAGTTCGTGTAACATCTCGCTCTTGCACACTGAGCGAACTTATTCCTTGAGGACACTTGCTCGCAAGTGATCCAGATTATTATGCTATTAAAACATTTGATTTTGATTATGAGGCGTTATGGGTTGATGCTATGTTGTTTTGCTGCATTGACATAGACAGGTGCTATTGACTCAGTTCTACTGAGTGTGCAGGATTTCAGACCTCGAGGATGTAGAGGCATCGATGGAACCCTTAGACTCCGGATCGAGTCAGGGAGTGAACTAATGGGGTTTGATTATTTTATATGTGATATTAGTGCATCTGATTAGATGATATGATTATGAATATATTTCTGACATGATTCGTTGATGATGCAGGCTGACGATAGCTTGCTGACCAGACTCACATGTGGAGTAGAGGGGTCACGCTCGACTACCAGAGATGTTGAGGGAGAGGTTTGGACAACATCCCTGCCACAACCTACTAGCACTCCCGCCATGGCTCGAACTGTAGGTTAACGACTACCTAGTTCGAGAGGACCCACAATGTTGTGAGGGCAGACTGCGACAGTCGCTCACGATGATTCTAAGGGGTGCGCAATAAGGCAGTTGCCTTATTCCTTAGAGGCCCTTAGTCTCCCACAAGTTCACCTGGCGGAGTATTGACTCCAGGGGTTTTTGATGTCTACTAAGTTAGTCAAGAGGCGAGTGGCACACTTGGAGCACGTGGTGCGTCCTGAAGGGCACGTCGCGCAAAAAAAAAGAAAAGAGGCGAGTGGCACCCTTGGAGCATGTAGTGCATCCTGAAGGGCACGTCGCGCAAGGGAAACATATGAGGCGAGTGGCACCCTTGGAGCACCTAGTGCGTCCTGAAGGGCACGTCGTGTTGTTAATGATAAATGAATGAACCTTGATGGCCTTAAGATGAGTAACGTGATAAGAAATTAAAAAAAAAACAATTTCCCTAATAAATTGTCGCCCAACACGAAAATTAAAGTCTAGGTCTAAATTATACTGGTGGCAGAATTTTTCTATCCTTTTAATATATATATATATAAGAATAAATATATATATTTATAAAAACAAAAATAAAAATAAAATAAATAATGACGATAATCTTCATTAATCTTGTAACAAGAAGGGAGTAAGCAATTTAATTGATTCATAAAAATTTGTTGGGATAAAAATTAAAAGAGGGCGGGGGGAAATTGTTTTATTATATTATGATAATTTAAAATTTATTAATTAAAAAGGGAAAAGGGAAAAAGTTAATTTCTACACCTGCCAAATGGAGTTCTAATTGAAAAGGGGAAAGAGGGAATTCTAAAATAATTAGGAAAAGAGGGAAACATAAAAAGAAAAAGGGAAACACAAGGGAAAAAACAGAAAGTCAAACTTAGTAAGGTATCTACCATTTAAGAACTTTCTAATTTAAAACTGAACTAGGAAATTAATACTGAGGAAAGTCATTAAAACCTGTAAGGGAATTTGGGGACACCTAGGAGCGATTCTAGGAGTGACTCTAGGTGGGTGGGGGAAATAAGGGTAAATAATTAATTAAAGAAATTGGTTTTTGGAGGAATGAAGGGGATGGGTGACACTTGTACGGGGAGGAATTTTTATGAATTAATTTATTAAACATTAAATAAAATGGGATTTTGGGAAGGTAAATGAGTTCGAAACTCTATTTAATGGAGGGAGGAGGAGGAAGGACTGCTTCTGTTTGCGTAACGTTATGCTGCAAAAATCTCTACTTGACTGACTTAGCTTGTGGGAGTTGAGATACCTAGCTCGGTGAGGAGTGGTAGCTCGGCCTTGTGAGGCGAGCTGGGAGCCAACTGTTTCTTTGGTTACTGTGTGTGGCCCCTTTGCGGCTCAAGGGGCTAAGGGGGAAGAAGAGTACCCCTAGCGTTGGCTGGGAGGTACCGATGAAGTCTCATCGGTCGACAAGCGAGAGTTGCTCGAAACGCGTGGGACATCAACTCAGAGCGGGCGATCAGGAAACGATACACTTTCTTTATTTTTGCATGGTAGATTGTAGTAGGATTTATGCTTTGGATCTGCATGTTTAATGGGGCAAGTAAATTTATTGTCTCAGCGTCCTAGTTGTTGAATGAATTTTTCTTAGCCTTTAACTTGATGATTGATTGGCTCCCATGGCTTTTGTTTCCCTGTATGTCTTGACCGTTCTGTGGTTGATTGATTGTGATAATTGCGGTACATTTTGCCTTCGTCCCTAGCTCACCAGTCCTCGCCTGAGCAGTCGGCTAGGAGCTTGATCTACGGTCGTCGCTTCGGCGTTAATAGACATATGGATCTCAATGCCCTGCTTTTCTGTGCGAGGATGATGAGCGAAGGATGTTCATTTCAGTCGTCTACCTCTGATGTTTGTCCTTGGCTGACGGTTCGCCTTGCGCCCTGATGCGTTTATGTAACCCTGCAAATGTGATTGATGGCGAAGTTTTTTTTTAAACTCGACATGTTTATATCTTGTCGTCATCTTGTTTTACCCCGTTTTTTTTATATCTTGATGGTTTAGTTTTAACCCCGCATTTTTATTCTTGGATAAATTGTAAATCTGCGTTGTGTATAGATGGATAAGTTTTAACCCTGTGTGGTTTTGGTTTGGTTGGTCTAATATATATATATATATATATATATATATATGCGTTAGTTAAAAGGGATTTGTCCATGTCCATTTCCTGTTTTTCTAATACTAATTTTATAATTAAACCTTCTACAAATTATGATTAAAATTGTTGATATGTATGAATGCTGGAATATACATATAAGAATCAGCCTGGATTGAAGCTAAAAAGAATATACTAATATTTCTTAGCAGGTCTGTAAATGTGAAGGGACCCTTCCTTTATTTAAATCTTGTGTATTTATGTGTCCCCGTGGCTGTGATTGTTGTTATGATGATACTGTCAAATCTTACTTGCCATGGTTTGTTTGCGTGGGATTTGCTGAGCGTGGGAAGTTTTTTTTTTTTTTTGAATGGTCGAATATGCTAAAAGCGTCACAGCTTAAATCAAAATTCAAGAAGTTTATATAAAAAAAAGGGATTATTTTTATCTCTGTCTGCGTTTGTTGGGTACCCAGGCGAAGAAAAAGATCGAAACCCTTAACCCTGGCTGCATTGAACTGTGTATTGATTGATTTAACCCTTCTCTGCATTTGCATTGTGTAAAGACTATATAAGGATGGGGTCTATGTTTGCACTATGTAATGACTGTAAACATTTTTCTCCGCGTTCGCTATTTAAAGATTTCATTTTTTCCCTTGTTGAAGACTGAGGTTTGCATTAACATTTTATTGCGACTTGATTCCTGTTAATGCCATGCCTTGCAAGTGATTGAATTCCCACGGGTTGCAGTCAAATTCGTGACTGTGTTCTTCTGTTATTGACCACGTTTTTGCTTGTTGAATGTTGACTGAAACGTTGATTGAATGCCCACGATTGCAGTTAAATTCATGATTGTGGTTTTTTGATTTAAAGACCATGAATTGCCCCCTAGGATGACTGCGTTTTGCTGTTTAAAGTTTACATTTTTTCCAAATAAATTGATGTTGCATTTTTCCTGAGAATGCCCATGAATTGAGGATAAGACGCCTCACTGATTACGCTGTTTAAAATGCCCACGAAATTTGCTCTAATAGATTGACTAAGTTTGCTGTTACTCGCCCACAAATCTTGCGGTTAAAACTGATGTCTGAGTTTTGCTGCCGATTGACCACGTCCTGCCATTAAATTGGAATTGGTGGCTGGGATTGGGCATGATTTTCCACCACTATGTGCTGCGTGTTATTGAGGTGTGGTACAACTATTTATTGCCTTGAAAATCACCCTGATTATTGTTAAGATATATTCATTGTTATTGTTACGGTTGTATTGATTGCCTTGTTACTGTTCTATTGACTGTTACTGTTACATTAATTGCCTAGTTACAACTTGCTAATTGTTATGTTAATTAAAACATTAATCGCGTTGTCATTGCTATATTACTTGCTTTGATAACAATTGTAAATCGCCTTGTTATTGCTAAATTAACTGTCATGTTAATTGTTACATCAATTGCCTTGTTTTTGCTATAAAAATTGTCATGTAACTGCTATGTTGTTGCCTTGTTAGATTGCTAAACGACGTCAATAGTTGGCAGCTTCCTTCTCAATATTAATGACAGTTAGTATTGTTAGTTCGGTCGATATAGTTAGTCTGCATGCTGAGATTAATTGCTCATGAGTGTTTTAATGAAATAATTTTACTTCAAGATTGTTAATGTGGTTATTTAAGTTAATGGCTAGTTGGATGGTTATAGACTTGCCCATTTAGGTTGTGTTAAGGATTGAAATTTGATTCGTGAGAAGGGACTAGATTGCAATTTTAAACTCGCTGAATTGAATTATAATTAAGGATAGAGGGCATTTATAATTATGGTTTTAGTATTGACTACTTAGATTTGCAAGATTAATTGTATTAACGTTTATTTAGTAGGTGCATTATTGTCTAATTGTAACTTGACGTGCCCCGTTAGAATGGAACCCTTGTTAAAATATAATTTATTCTTGGACCGGTTAGACTGGGTGATTGGTGGGGTCGGGGACGATGTCGTTTGGGCTGGCGTCACCCCTTGTCTTCTTTCTTTTGTGTCTCGTTTTTCTTTCGGGTGGGGGTAGGTGCAGTCTCCCAGTCAGTATTCGATTCCTAGCACGTCAGAGTTTTCTAGAGTCCTTGGTCCGGATAGTTTATGTTTGCGCCAAGTTTTTGACGTGTCTATCACCTGGGAATGACATGATTCCTGATGCAGGGATCATGGCGTGCCCTATGGGTTAGCGACGAATGATATCTTGGTCAAAGTTGGTGCCTACCTTGTGAGTCTGGCTGAGCGTCGTGTTGACTTGGGTGCATGCGTTGGTTCACGCGCCATGAGGTTCTAATCTTGTTCGTCAATGTCATTATGTCAGGAAGGGGAAGTTGTCCCTTAGCTTGTAGGCGTGTCCTGTGGCGTCAGGCGGTTAGTTGTTACTCCTAGTTTTATGTGCATGTTTTCCCGATTTCCCTTGTGCCGGTGCGTGGTGTCGTCATTGCCTTCTTGCCTCTTAACTCTTAAAAACGAAAAGAAAATAAAATTGCACTTCTGCTTTGCTTGTAGTCGTAACGAAGGGGGCGTTACAGTTCGATTTTATGTTCATGATCTCTGGATGGAGGTAGACCTTTAGGAATTTCTTGGAAGACCATATAGTGCTTTTCTAATGTGCATCTTAATTCCTTTGGAATATTTTTATATATATTTTTTTAACTAGCGGGATCGACAACAGGCCGTTCACATACTCGTGTGACACAGGGTCGATTCCTGTTTTCTACCTCTATAACCTCTAGGTGTGTCCACACAACCTGCAAGCATGAGGCATGAGTAAATCAGGGTGAGAATCGAACTTGAGACCTCCTTTACATATTTCCTTCCATTTACACGACACTTTCCTGTCAGTCTACACCCCCGCGGGATGCAAATTTGAAGGACATGGGGGTGGGATTTGATCCACTTATATGTGCACGTGTCATGATGCCATTTAATATAGTATCACTAGGTGCAACCACACGTTCGACCACTACTTCAAGGTTCCCCCATGGCTCTAGGTAAAGCTCTCATGAGAATTGAACCTTGCCCAACGATGAAAAGCTCCTCGCTTTCCACCATTGGATCCAACCTCTTTGGGCAGACTATTTTCATCTTATTTCTTAACTTCCATAGAATAAAGTTCAACCACAACTTCCTTGCTACCCATTTGTAGGATATTTTCCATTCTATGATAGCTAATGAATTGAGAAGGTCCATATTTTAACCCTTTGAATTCATATTGAATCCCTTCCAATTCAAATCTCATGAATAATTCATTATAGTTTGTAGAAATTGTACCTATTGTTCTCAACTATTAAATCCCTACAACAACATCTACACCTCCAATAAGAATGACATACAATAAGATTTCAAATTATATTCTTCCATACTTAGTTTAATGTTGTGGCATTTTTCCACACAATCAATACTCTCTCCATTAGCAACCAAAACTTGAAATTTTTTCATTGGATATACAAAACAATTGAGGTGCTTCACTAATTTTTTGTCAATGAAGTTATGTGTACTACCCAACTCAATGAGCACTATAAATTTTTGCTTGTTAATGTAACCTACAATGTTCATGGTTTGAGGTGCTAACAACCCTTCCAATGCATGAACATATACTTCACACCTATCTTAATCAATGTTGTGCACAATTTTTGCCTTTATTTCCAACTCTTTTAAGTTGACAAGTTATTTCTCATTTCTTTGGGTAGTTGCCTCCACTTCCTCTTCATCATTATTTTCCAAGGCGAACAATTTTGTTTCTTAACATTTATGCCCTTTTGACCATTTGTTGTTACAACCAAAGCATATTCCTTTTGCTCTTCTTTTCTCCATGTCTTTCTGTGATATTCAAGTAAGTTGAGGTAAGGTTGTGTTATGAACCCTAAAATGATATTTTCTTCTTGCATATGCTCCACTGGTAGATTTGTGTGTAGCCTTATTCTTGTCTTGAATATGACGAGTAAATTGCATAGCTTCCATAATATTTTTAGGATGTTTTAGGAAAAGCTCATGTTTAATGTCTTCTTTTAATCCACCCATGTAAGCTTCCAACAAATTTTCATCACCTATGTTATCCACCCTTATGGAAAATACTTGAAATTCTAAATTATAATCTTCAATAACACCTCAGTGCTTGATTCTTCTCAATTGATTGAAGTAGCCTCATTCCCAAGCTTTCCCATATTGTGCTTCTAAGTCTCTTGTAAATAAACCCCAAGTATAATGATAAAATTAGGGCTTCCTTTTAACTACCCATCGATACCATTCATATGGTTTTATCTCAAAATTCAAATTTCCTATGTGAATCCTTTGCTTATCATCCACAATATTATGCAATTCAAAATATTTCTCTATTTGGTTCACCATTAGTCTAGCTATTTTGAGGCCTTTGGCTAGAGGGGTGAGAGAGAGTGGCCTTTACATGTTACTTGTTCATCTAATGGAACTTGGACATTCTAGTGAGAGGTTGGATGGGCCTTATAGTTTCAAGAATTCCTATGAAAATAAGGAATGGTGGGAGGCCATGATAGAGGAGTATAACTCTATCCCGTAGAATGTTGATTAGGAGATTATACATAGACTAGAGGGGAAGTCAGTGATTGATTCCAAGTGGGTGTAAAGAGTCAAACATTTAGCTAATGAAGGTATTCATAAATACATGGAAAGTTTTATTGCTAGAGGGTTCTCATATATAGAGGGATTTGATTATGGTGAGACATTTTCACCAATTGCCCGATACACTTCCATTCATACTGTTTTTCCCTGGAAGCATTTTTTGGATGGTGTTCATATCAAATGGATATAAAGACCACATTCTTGAATTGTGTGATTGAATATGAAGTGCACATTAACTAATTGAGAGAATTTGAGATACATGGGTGTGATACTCATGTTTGTAGGTTGAATAAATCTCTTTATGGGCTTAAGAAGGCACACCAAACTTGAAATTCTAGGACTGATGAGTTCCTATTAAACTTAGGGTTCACCATGACTGTTGCTAATCCAAATATTTATTATATATATGTTGATATTGTTTTGTTTATCTTGGTTCTATATGTGGATGACTTGATCATTATAGGTAGTTCTGAGAAGCTTATTATGTGGTCTAAAGGTAAGTTGTCAAGTGAATTTGACATTAAGGACCTTGGTCCTATACACTATTTTTTAGGGTTGGAGGTTTGGTAGGGTATAAGAGAGGTCTTCCTTGGGAAAGGGAAGTACACCTTGGATGTTTTGGAGAGATTCCATATGCAGGTTTGCAAACCCTTGTCTACTCCCATGGCATCAAATATCAAGCTCAATTGAGATGAGAGTGTCGATTTGGTTAACCTGTAATTATAGAGGCAATTGATTAGTTATTTGATGTATACGTTGAATACTAGGCCAAACATTTGCTATATAGTGAATACACTCAGTTTATGGCTTCTTGTAGTAAACAATGCTTGTATATTACTTAATTGATTTTTTTTTTTTTGCAAATATAAAAGAATATATTGAATACTAAAACATTGATAAGAAATGATAAGATTTAGGTTACAATGAGCCTCGTGACAATATAGTTATATGCATTGACTGGTCACGAGATGAATGGGTATGTTCCCTTTGACATTTTGTTAACTTAATTACTATATTATTATTATTATTATTATTATTAGTATTGCATTTATTATTATGCTTGTTACTTTGCCACCCCCTTAAGGGATGTTTTATTCTCAAAGCATAGTAAATAAGATTCTCTTTAGTTGAGCATATTTCCATGGTGGCATCATCTTTGTGTTTTCCTAGTTTTAGAGGTTTGACTTCATCCCTACATTGAGTGTTGGTGAAGTCCACTTGTAATGTTTTCATCACAACCTAAATTTTTTTGACTTGGTTGTTTAACACAAAACCTTGATGCTTCTTGGTAACATATTTTTATTGTTTTCACTATTGTAAGTTTATCTATGCTTACATTTTTTCATTAGTAGTAAGTCACTTTTCTTGAGAGCGGAACCATCAACACCATATAATTTATAATGTTGAATTTTCCAATTAAAATCCATGAACTATTCTTCAAGTTTGGTGATATAAGTGCATAGCTACATCAACCATTTTGCACCTAGCACCCTATCCATCTCATTAAGTGGTAGAGAATATAATCTTGTTTGTATTTCCAATGTTTGTATTTGAACCAATACATTATGACATCTTCCTACTCCTTTGACCTTTTGTCCACAAGTGAATGTAGCTGTGAGGTCCTTGGCGGGGTACACAAAAAAGTTTAGTTGTTTAGCAACATTCATGTCTATATAGTTATGGGTATTACCAAAATCTATAGGTATCTTTACATTTCTACTTTTGATGATTCCTTTGAGTTTTAGTGTCTTAGGTTGTGATTTCCTTGTCCTAGTTGCAAGTGGAATGGTAGGTTTTCTTTCCTATCTTCTTGGGACCTAGATATCATTAGCCTTCCTAATATGGGGCATAATATATTTTGTAGTCGATTGTTTTATTTGGTCTTTGTACACAATGGTTTCTTTTTTAGATATTTCTTCTCCATTTCTATTTTGTTGGGTGGATGATATTGAAGTTGAGGATACTTTTGACATTGTTTCATTATCAATCATTGGTATTTTGATTTTGACTTCATCGAGTTGAATTGTTCTCCCTTGACTTCATGAATTCTGGTTGAAAAGTTTGGACTTACTAGCAAATATTTGCAAGTAATTGTTTTTGTAATTAATTAATCTCATATTTTAGTTAGTTGATCAATCCCTTATCTATGCTCATTAATTGTCCTTGATCCTTTGTCCTTGTAAAACTCTAAATTGTACCAAATAGTGATTTCGTTTGCTAGGTTCACTTGTTCCTTCTCCATTTTTTTCCATTATTTTTGAATAGTGTAGCGACTTGTCTTTACATAGATGTACTGGAATCCATATCCTATCACGTACATAACATTTATTTCCCTTCTTTATTAATTCCAACCATCGTCTTTTGAAATCTTCAAATAACTTGCCATATGTTGTTCGCACATTTATTTCCCTTCTTTATTAATTCCAACCATTGTCTTTTGAAATCTTCAAATAACTTGCCAAATAACTTGCCAAATATGTTGTTCGCATCTTATATTAGTTTTTCAACTTTAAAACCTAATTCTTTTTGTCCCTCTACTAAACTCTTTTTGTGGCTTCTTTATCCGATCCATAATTTATGGGGTTCTATTGGCTTCATCTTAATAACAATGAACATCTACACGTGACTTGTCATTATTAAAAATTTAAGGGTTGGCTTTCTTCGTTGTGGGACCCAATCTTAGTTTACTTTTCAAATGGTATATATAAGGTTAAATTTATGAAGTGTGAACCAACTTGAAATATATAATGCTAACTTCTAAGACAAAGAAAAGAGACACTATCTTATGGAAAATTCATGTGGGGTAAAAGGCGGGTGTATGGTGTTGGGTTTGTAAGGATTTGTATGGGATTAGTAGCAATGGGTACCATGGTGTATTGCACAGATATGAAGGTACAAGACGTATGGATACGTACAAAAATTGGTGGCTTCAAGTGACAATGCTTATGGCCAAAGAAGACATCTATGGTTCTGTATGAAAGAGCAATGCATGCTTTGCAAGTGGTAGTGTATGAAATTTACAATATGAACAAAAACTTAATTATAAGTTGTAGTGTACGGACATATTATGTGTAGTACATAATTCCTAATGTGTACGGACACCATCTCATAATTTCTAATTGTTTATGAATTAATGTGTTGTATGGTGGATTAATATAATGTACGGACAATAATGAAGGCAACTTGATTTGCTAGTAGTTATTTGCAAGATTCACCCACGAAATTTGGCCAAGTTTAAATTTGATACGAAATGTAGTAAACAATCCCTATTTATTACTTGGTATTTTTGCAAATCTATAAAACTATATTGAATAATAAAATATTGATAATAAATAACAAGATTGATGTTAGATGAAAAACGATTTCAGAGCCAACATCGTGAAACCTATGAATAGATGCTTTCCTAAAAGATAAATCTATAAAACTATATTGAATAATAAAATATTGATAATAAATAACAAGATTGATGTTACAATGAGCCTAGTGATGGTATGATTATATGCATTCGCTAGTCAAGGGGTGAATGAGTATGTGCACCTAGTGATGGTATACTTATATGCATTTGTTAGTCAAGGGGTGAATGGGTATGTGCTCTTTGAGTTTTTGTTAAATTAATTACTATATTATTATTATATATGTTAGAAGTATTTATTGGGTGAGGGAAGTATACCTTTGAGATTTTGGAGAGATTTCATGCGCAAGATTGCAAATCCTTGGCTATATTCATGGTATCAAATTTGAAGCTCATTTGATATGAGAACACTAATTTGGTTATCTTGTAATTATACAAGCAATTGATTAGTTATTTGATGTATCTAGTGAATACTAGGCTAGACATTTTCTATACAGTAAATACATTAAGTTTATGGTTGCTTCTAGTAAACAATGCTTGTATATTACTTGATTGACAATAGAATTTTTGCAAATATATAATAATATATTGAATAACAAAAGATTGATAAGAAATGATAAGATTGAGGTTACAATGAGCCTTGTGACAATATACTTATATGCATTGATTGGTCATGAGGTGAATGGGTATGTGTCCTTTGACCTTTCTTTAACTTAATTACTATATTCTTATTAGTAGTAGTAATACAATTATTATTATGATTGTTATTTTTCCACCCCCTTAAGGGATTCTTTATCCTGAAAATATAGTAAACATGATTCTCTTTAGCTGAGCATGTTTCCATGGTGACATCATCTTTGTGTTTTCCTAGTTTTAGGGGTTTGACTTCATCCCTACTTTGAGTGTTGGTGAAGTTACTTTGTATGTTTGCATCACAACTTGAAGTTTTTTGACCTGGTTGTTTAATGTAAAACCTTGATGCTTCTTGCAAACATATTTTTCTTGCTTTCACTATCATAAGTTTTCCTGTGATTCTTACATTTTTTCCATTAGTAGTAAGTCACCTTTTTTGAGAACAAAATTGTCAATACCATATAATTTATAATGTTTACCTTGCCAATTAAACTCCATGAACTATTCTTCAAGGTTTTTGGTATAAATGCATAGCTACTTCAATCATTTTTCACCTAGCACCATATCCATCTCATTAAGTGGTAGAGCATATAATCCTATTTGTAGTTCCAATGCTTGTATTTGAACCAATACTTTATGATATCTTCCTACTCCTTTGACCTTTTGTCCACAAGTGACTATAGTTGTGAGGTCCTTGGTGGGGTATACAAAAAAGTTTTGTTGTTGAGTAACAATGATGTCTATACAATTATGAGTATTGTCAAAATCTATAGGTATCTTTACATTTCTACTTTTGATGATTTGTTTGAGTTATAGTGTCTTAGGTTGTGATTTACTTGTCTTGGTTGTAGGTGGAATTATAGGTTTTCTTTCTTATTTTCTTGGGACCTAGATCTTATTAGCCTTCTTAACATGGGGTAGAATATATTTTGTAGTCGATTGTTTTATTTGGACTTTGTGCTTAGTGGTTTCTTTTTGAGATATGTCTTCTCCATTTCTATTTTGTTAGGTGCATGATATTGAAACTAAGGATATTTTTGGAATAATTTAATTGTAAATTATTGGTATTTTGATTTTGAATTCATCAAGTTGACTTCTTCTACCTTGAGTTCCTTCATGAACTATGGTAAAAAAGTTCATATTTACTAGCAGATCTTTGTAAGTAATTGTTTCTGTCGTTGACTCATATCGTATTTTAGTTAGTTGATTAATTCATTTTCTATGATTATTAATTATCCTTGAGGCTTCATCCTTGATAGACTTTGAATTATACCCAATAGTGATTTTGTGTGCTAGGTTCAACTTTCCTCCATTTTTGTCCACTATTTTGAATAGTCTAGTGACTTGTCTTCACATAGATCTCCTAGAATCCACTTCCTATCACATACATGACATTTATTTCCATTATTTATTAATTCCAACCATATCCTTTTGGAATATTTTCAGATATGTTGCCTGCATCTTATATTAATGTTGGTGGAAAACTATAGCAAGGGTGTATAATTTTCCAGATCTAAGGGTTGTGACTTAGACATAGACAAATATGAAGTTGAAATATGAAACCCATACTCCAAAAGTAGATTCACATAACATTAAACCCTAATATATCATGTAAAAGAAAACAACTAAAGAAAACAAAACCATGAAATGAATAGACAAATCTAAAGAATGTAGACATTTTCTCCATATCTAATAGAAATCAAATACAATTTCACCTGTGGAAGAAACTATTGGAGAAGATGGCTTCAAGGTCTCCTCCTTGGGAGGGTCATTTTCTTCCCAAGAATGCGTGATCCCCTCTCCTTGGTTGTAAGCATATTGGATATCCAAAAGAGATATCAAGAGAAAGGAGTTCTCTTGAGTTCTGATGCAATTTTGACATCATGCAGTTATGGTGTATGGATGGATGATGGGTGGAGAGACCTCAATATTTTTATAAGAAAAGTAGTGGTTAAACCCACTTGAATTTGTCATTGTAAATAATGGTTAACTAACCAAATCAATAATATAAATTAGGGTTTAAAAATTTCCACTTATAACTACTTTCCTTTTCTTGAATATTCCAACCAAAAACAATAAAAAATTGTGATTTTTATGGGTCCATAGAGGTTTTTGGGGAAGCATCAATAGGGATGGTCCCTAAAGATTCATCACCAAAAGTATCTTTATTGATGATGGTCTATCACTAAAATTCAATTTATTAGTGATAGTCCTATCACCCAAAGTCACTTTATGTACTATGCCCTAATGAGTTAAAATTCAAGCTTGTCTCAAAAGTTTATGGAAGACTAAAGGAGGTGGAATGTGGTGTGAAATTGATGGAAAACATGTTTTATGAGGGTTTATTTCATCAAACTTGTGTAATTTTCACAAATGAACTAGTTTTTGGGTGACAATTAATTTGTCAACTTTATACCCTAATTCTTTTTGTCCCTCCACTAATTCTTTTTGTGGCTTCTTTATCCCATCCATAATTTCAGAGGTGCTATTGGATTTGTCTTCATAATAATAAACATCTACATGTAACTCATCATTATTAACCATTTTAAGGGTTGGATTTCTTCGTCGTGGGACCCAATTTTAGTTTACTTTTTAAATGATATATATAAGGTTTAATTTATAAAAGATTGACTTTATGAAGAGTGAGACGACTTGAAATATATAATGCTAAGATAAAAAAAAAGAGACATGACCTTATGGAAAATTCATGTGAGGTGTAAGGTGGGTGTATGCTGGTGGATTCGTAAGGATTTATATGGCATTTGCAGCGATGGGTATGACGATTATCAACAGTGGTGGATTGCACAAATATGAAGCTACAAGATGTATGGATGCGTACAAAAATTGGTGGCTTCAAGTGACTGTGCATATGGCCAAAGAGGACTTCTATGGTTTTATAAGAAGAGCAATGCATGCTTGAAGGTGGCAGTGTATGAAATTTACAATATGAGCAAAACATTGATCATACAGATTGTGGTGTATGGACGAATTATGTGTAGTACAAAATTCCTAATGTGTATGAATTAATGTGTAGTATGGTGGATTAATATACAATACACAATTCTATTTATGTACGAACAAAAATGAAAAAAAACTTGATTTGTTGGTATTTATTTGCAAGATTAACCCACAAAATTTGGTGAAGTTTGAATTTGATACCATAAGCAATTGTTGTTTATTACTTGATTGACATAAGTATTTCCACAAATATAAAAAAATATATTGAATACTAAGATATTGATCATAAATGACAAGAATGATGTTACAATAATCCTCATGTTGGTATAATTATGTGCATTGATTAGTCACGAGGTGAGTGGGTATGTGCCGTTTGAGCTTTCATTAAATTAATTACTATATTATTAGTAGTCGTAGTAGTATATTTATTATTTATTTGTTAGAAGTATTCATTGGGCAAGGGAAGTACACCTTAGAGATTTTGGATAGGTTCCATATGCATGATGACAAACCCCTTGGCTACACCCATGACATCAAATTTGAAGCTCGCTCGAGATGAGAGTGATGATTTAGTTAACTTATAATTATATAGGCACTTGATTGGTTCTTTGATGTATCCATTGAATACTAGGCTAGACATTTTCTATATAGTGCATATACTAAGTCAGTTTATGGTTGCTCTGTGGGAGACACATTGGGTATACACAAAGTATCCTCTTAGGTATCTAAACAACACTATTCATTATGGAATCATGTATACAATAGGTGATGGGTTATTATTCCATGAATTTTGTGATTTAGACTAGGTTGATGGTGTTGATTCTTAGAATATCATTTCCGATTTTTGTTTCATCTTTGGGATAAGGTTGACATCCTAGTTTTGTAGGAAACAACCAACACATGCATTGAGTCCAACAGAGATATAGTATATAACATCACGTTCAACAAGTTGTGAGGTAGTGTGGATTCACAAGTTGGTGGTTGAGATTGGATATATGGAGTTGTAGTTCACAATTGTGTATTGTGATATTCAAAATTGTATCAAACTCTTTGAGAATCCTATGTTTCATTATTGCTCTAAGTATATTGATGTCTAATATTAGAAACAAGGTACAAAATGTTGGGTATGTGTTATATTCTTTGCACGAGTAGTAGAGTTTGAGCACCTGCGCCGGGCGCGCAGGGGGGTTAGAGGGGGGTGCAGGGGTTCGGGGGCAGCGCCCCCAAATTTTTTTTTTCGGGTCGACATATTTCCGTCGGGCCGACATATTTCCGGGACGACATATTACCGGGATGACATATTTCCGGGACCACATGATATTAGGTGGTTTTTCGGCACATGGTTTTTTGCCGATGGTTTTCTATTTCCGGTTAAGGAATTAGGGTTTTGGACTAATCCAGGTCATTGGGTTAGGGTTTTGGATGCCGCTGGCTCCTATATGTATATTGTATTGTAAACAATGTAAGACAATGTATGAATATAATATATGCTGGTTTTCTCGGTTTGGGTTTCCAGGTGAAAAATCTCTGTGTAATGTTTGTGTTTGCCATTGTATATTTTCTGTTCTTTTCTGGATATCAGTTTGCAGTAGATATTGTACAAGGTTAGAATTTACATTTGGTATCAAAGCTTTATTGGCTTTAGGGGGACGCCTTTGTCGTCAAGGGTTTGGCTCGGCACTGTGATAAGCCTTGTTACAGTGGGAGATCTGCGGTATTGTTTTTCAGGTGAAAAGAAATGGCAAGCAATTCGAAGATGGAGATCGAGAAGTTTAATGGGAAAATCTTTGAGCTGTGGAAGCTCAAGATGGAAGATCTTTTG
>ML837404.1:59312-81946 GCA_009831015.1 Picea engelmannii | reverse complement strand
TTTTCAATGATTCTTTTGTTAAAAAAATATACAATTATTTTTTAAATTATTATTTTTGGAGGGAAATTTTAATTTTTTTTTCTTTTTAGTTATTTTTCTTTTTCACATTGTTTTTTTAATTTTTTAATTTTTATTTTTTTAATTGAATTTATAATATAATTTTTTAAATGTGTTTTTTGGTCATTTAAAAAAATATTTATTTGTGAAGATTTTGTTCTTTCTATTTATTTATTTTTTAATGTAAATTAAAAATATAAAAAATAAATTTTGTAAATAAATTTTCAAGGGATCATTTGGAGTCCAATTTTGGGTTGCTTGTTTACATAGGGCTTTTTTGTTAATATCACAATTTCAATTAGGTCGCAAATAACTATGATTTTCACATTTAGGAAAAAACAATTTTTTTACGTAGCATCACTTTTTGATTTAGGTGTTGATTTTAATGTTTTTCTGAACTACTGTCTGAGTTTCGAAGGCCATGTTCAAAAAATGTTGTAATTTTGACCATGTTTAAAAAAATGGTGCTACCGGTAGCACCACGTTTTGATTTAGGGGTTGATTTTCATGTTTTTTATGCAAAGATATGGGTTTTAAGGGCTAGAGTTCTCGTTTTGAGGTCACAGTTCTCGTTAAGTCAGTAACTATGTTTCAACCACTTTGACTATTCAATCTTCTTATCACAACTACTTTACCATAATTTTCAAACTCACAACTTCTTATTGCAACTAATTTATTTTTAATTATTTTCTCGATGCAACAACTATACCCATGATTAACTCCTAGTTACCATCAATTTTACCAGTACACTGCTTCTAGGAGCTTCTAGAATGATTGACTTCTTTGACCTTCTAGCAGCTTCTAGATAACTCATGAGGGTTCTTCAACTTCATATGGCCATAACTCTCTATCTGTGAGGAGTTATGTGACGTTCCACATATCAATAGAAATGACATGACATATACTATCCATATAGAATAGTCTTACCTATAAATTCATTGATATTCATGCCTTTATACCTCAAACAGACTCGGGTCCCTTACCCATGCCTTTGTGCTATGACAATTCGCTACCAAACTTCTCCAAGGGTTGACATCCATCATTAAGGGTTGGAATCAATCTACAATATCAGTCTCTAAGGGTTGACATCAATGAAAACCAACATCCATACCAATTGTCCATCAACCTAAGCCAATTGTCTAAGAATATCCCCCTTTGGAATTGATGGCAACACCAACATTGATGGAAACACTTAGTCATGATAACATTCATGCTTATACTCCTCATCAATGTTTCTATCTCTCCCCCATTGACATCAATGGAAAAGGGTATATCCCTTTGGGGCTACTCTCCCTGACTGAGGTTTCCTTGGGGTTTCTCCCCCTGTCTAAATTCCTTTGATCTTTCTATGTGATTCTAAGTCTCTGATTATTCTCTCTCCATTCATATGAATAATATATCCCCCTTTGAAAAAGGGTATCACTCTAATGCAACACTGAATTCATATCTTTCATGCTTCCCTTATGATAATCACTCCTTCCGGAAACATGCCTATGTGCTCTCTCTCCAAGCATCTAACTCTATATACTGCATCTAATGAATCTCTTCCCCTAGAATCATACCTCTTTTCTTACCTCTCTATCTTACAACTTCTTTGAATGATATTTCTACCTATATTTTTGGTTTCGTTTATCTCTCTTGACTTCTTTGCAAGATGTTGTGTAGAAAAATATAAGTCTTCATGTACCTACTACCTTTTGTAGTTATTGTACATTGGTGCTTCCTTGTGTAATCAACTAACAAATATGAAAAGAATTCAATAATACGCATTCAAACATTCATGTGTAATTATCATCCATTATGATAATTTTCCTTTGTCCGTGAACCACTCTCTGAACCAATCTATGAATCCATGCTTTGGTCCACTGTCATATATCTTTCCAAACCTGTTAAGTGTTTTTAAGAATCCATCTCTATCCATATTATCCAAGAATCTTCTACACAACTATCGATAATGTTGACCCATCTGTCACTATACTATCATGAAGTCTTCACTACTGCAACTAATCAATCTATCATATTGTACTTCAACTAACTAATTGCTCTAAATTTTTCTACTCAAACTCTACACTCTGCTCAAATGATGGTTCTTTGGTATGTGTCAGCTACCACATAGACTCCTGTCTAATATTCATATTACCTGGGATTATCTAATTCGGATGGCTCAAAACAATTCTTGCTCTGATGCAAAGTCATCATCATCTTCATTGGTAGATTCATCATCTCTCTGAAATATGACTTGTTTATTTCTGTCTGTGGATTCATATTTCACTACAATACCTAAAAGTACAATCTACTGAACATGTTCCTTATTTACCTGTCCTTTTTTTCTTTCATTTATTTTCCAAACCTTTCTGTATCTGACATCTTCCTTTTTCTTTGTAGATTTGTCTTCATCTCGTTTTACTGCCAATCTTGTGATCTTTGGGACCCAGTCTTTGTTCATTTGTTCTTCTTGTTTTATTATCCATACTTTCTTATATCTGATATCAGTGTTCTCTTTCATGGAATTATCAATCACGCTTCTACAATCACAAGCCATGTGTCCATTGTTATGACATTTGTAACATTCGATGTTAAGTGGGGCCACATAAGAATTTCTTTCTTGAATATTTCTTTTATAATCCTTGCAATCTGAAACCTTATATCCAAAGTTAGCACAATAAAAACAATGACCATAAAATAATATTACATACCTAGGAGTGACTGATCTTCTTATGGTGTAGTCCTTCTGAATTTATGCCTTGGTTGATCATGATCATGATTGAAGCTTCTTTGTGGCTTGAACATGGATGGTCTTGTTGAATATGTATCTTTATTAGTTTTGCTAGATTCTGGTTGACCATGATTCCTTCCTTTGAGTACTTCTGCATAACTCTTTCTTTTTTCTTCATTCTTCTTTTATAGCAACCTAGAGTGCTTCTCTTCATTATCTACAACTGATGTGGATGTTTCTGTCTCTTCAACATTCTTATTGAGATTAACGATTTTACTTCTCAATGTGACAACGTCTTCTTCAAGCTTCTCAATCTCTTCTTCTTTCTTCATTATCTGAGACTTCATGACTTATTATATTCTCTGCGCTTCTTCAAGATGGATTTTTAATGTGATTATTTCTTCTTCAAGACCTTTCTCTTCTTGACCAAACTCTGCCTCAAGCTGGTTTAAATCGTTATTTATTTCCTTAAGACGATCTATCAATATATTCTCTCTCATTTCTTCTTGTTCCTTCTATGCTACTATGTTGGCTTCCAAATACTTCTTTTGATCTTCAAGATTTTCTTCGATATTTTTGGCTTCTTCTAGTTCATTTCTTAAGTTCTCAACGACCTGTTGGGATTCTTCAAAAATGTGAACACTTTCCTTTTGTTTCATCAATTCTTGCTTGAGTGAGTTGTTTTCTTCTCTTTATTTTCTTAGTTCATCTAAAGCACTGATCAATTATGCTTCATAATTGTCTTATATTTCAAGTAGTTTTTTGTCTCATTTCCTTCATGGAATTCCATTTCAAGATGTTTGTGTTTTTCACAATTAAAGCAAAAAAACATACTTTTGTTGATTATGTACTCTTCATCTTTTGAATCTGTTTGACATGATGAACATATTTCTTCTTGATTTGTACCTGCGTCTTCTTTGACATTCTATAACTTTGTGATGGGAGAAGAATATATATTATGTAACTTATCCCAAAGTTATTTAGCTAATGAACATTTACCCACTTTGTCCTTTACTGAATCATATAGTCCTTCCAAAATGAAATCCATTTCAATTTTGTTATTTTGTTTCAGTTCCTTCTTTATTGTAGTCTTTTCCCTTTTTGAACTATCATATCCTATAACAACTGATATTCAAATATCATACCCTTGTTCCTTTAAAAATACTTTCATCCTTCTGCTCCATATCTCATACTTTAAACCATTATGACCATTAAACAGCGGTACTCCATTCTCAGAATAATCCATGATCTCCTTCCAGCGGTTAAACTGTTTCCTGAAGGAACCTGGATATGATTCCAATTGTTGGATTACTGATAGGGGGGTGAATTAGTAATGAGAAATTATACCAATTATTAATCCTTTAAACCACAATGTATATTCTTTTACTTATTCAACCATGTTCATATTTTCATCATCAATATCTTACTGTATCTTAAGCATTAACATTCATCAGTGCATAATAAACAATAACAAACACATTCATACAATGCACAATACACCAATATTTATGTGTAAACCCAATGCCGGACAAAACCAAGGAATGATTTTCTTATATGTCAAGAATTGCATTCAAGGAAGCACCAAATTCTGATTCTCCAGCTACAACTGGAAGGAGACTCTAACCCCCTAGTTTCTCAGGCTACAACCTGAGGAAAGCTCCAACTCCCCAATTCTTTGGCTACAACTAGAAGGAGGATACAACCCCCTATGTTCTCCGGCTACAACCACCTATCCTTGCCCCGTCCAATTGCCCTAAAATATAAATGCCAAATGTAGACAACTTTTCATTGTCACCGAATCAACCACTTCCACTGTCAACCTATACCAATAACCTGTCAAAACCTGCACCAAACAACCTGTACCAATAACCTAAACCAACATGTATGATGCAGCAACCATGCATCAACATGTACCTCAAACTGTACCATCTACAAGTGCATCAACCATGCACCAAACCTGTACAAATAACCTATCACAACAACCTGTCCAAACAACATGTCTCATCAATATTATCAACCAAATCAGATCTACTCACCAAGATCAATCACCAAGACAACTGTAGATTTTAACCTTGTACAATATTTATTGAAAACATATTTTCAGTAAAAGAACAAAAAAGATACAATAGAAAATACAAACATTACACAAATATTTTTCCTCTGGAAACCCAAACCGGGAAACCATCATATTCTATATTCATTCATAGTGATACATTGTTTACAATACAATATACATATAGGAGCCAACGGCATCCAAAACCCTAACCCAATGACCTAGATTAGTAAACAACCCTAATTCCTTAACCGAAAATAGAAAACCATCGGCAAAAACCATGTGTCGAAAAACTGCCCAACAATGGACAAGAAAAACGAGGCAACACGAAAAATGAAGCAAAAAAGAAACACATTTCCCAAGGAAAAAAACATTATCGGGGGCGCTGCCCCCAAACCCCGGCACAACACAGAAACTACTACTCGTGCAAAGAATATAACACATACCCAACATTCTCCCACTTGTTGTTTTCTTTGCATACAGAGGGTTACAGGGTTACATAGTCAACAATCCAGGGCAGCAATGCCCATGGATCCTCTACACCAAGAGAACTTCTCAGTGCTTACAGATTTTGTTAATGAATCTGCAACATTATTCAAAGTGTCCACCTTCATCAGCAATACTTTATTTTCTTCAACCATGTCTCTCACAAAGTGATATTGAATATCAATATGCTTTGTCTTTGAATGATAAGTTGGGTTCTTTGCTAGAAAAATTGCACTATGAATGTCACAATCTATCCTTACAGGTTGTTGTACCAACCTAATACCTGAACACAATATTTGTAACCATATTGCTTCCTTACTTGCATGGTGGCTTCCATGTATTCAGCTTCTATAGTTGAAAGTACCACTACATCCTGTCTTTTTCTCATCCAACTTATTGCTCCTCCAAACAGGTTAAACACATACTCACTTGTAGATCTCCTACGATCCAAATATCTAGCCCAGTATGCATCTGCAAAGCCATGTATATCCAATACTTTGTCCAATCTCGGTCTTCCTTGGTAGCACAATCCATAGCTAGTGGTGCCACACAAATACCTGAAAACCCTTTTTACTGTTGTTCAATTCTCCTTCCCTAGTTTTGACATATACCTACTCAAAACTCCCACTGCATGTGCAATGTCTGGTCTAGTACAAACCATTTCCTACATCAAACTGCCAACTGCACTTCCATATGGAAATAGAAAACAACCCTAATTTCTTAACTAGAAATAGAAAACCATCAACAAAAACCATGTGCCCAAAAACTTCCCAACAATGGACACGAAAAATGAGGCAACACAAAAAATGAGGCAAAAAAGAGACACGTTTCTCGAGGCAACACAAAAAATGAGGCAAAAATGTGAAACTACTACTCGTACAAAGAATATAACACATACACAACAACAAATCTCAACCATATGCACAATATCACCAATATGTGTTGTTATCACATGAATTTTTCCAGGGTCACAGTTGACAACCATCAGTGCAGGCAAGCAGGCGAGTGCATTTTGTAGTGGAAAAAAATTCCATGTTCACTTCAATTTGGTGCCATCACTAGACATAGTTGGAAGGTTTCCACAATTGGCAAAGGGATAAAAATTTGGCAAGGGGTGCTAAAATAGTCGGCGTGCCCAGATATCAGATCTCGTTCAGATCAACGACCTCAAATCATTTTGGGGTTGAAACATGCTCGGGCATTAAAAGGTCTTGAGCGGGCCGAAATCCTAACCATGGTTTTGCGGGGTGACTACGTGATCGCACATACGTGATGGCAGATGGTTCATTTCGGGCCCAAAATCACGTGCACATATAATTTTGTATCCAGCAACAACAAGTGGTCGCCCGCTAGTCGTCCAGCCACACTCCAATCCTGAGGAAGATTTAGTTAATGAAAAAGGATCAGTAGTTGAAACCTCGGCTCAGTCCATAAATAGGAAGCTTTAAATCTATGGCCAAGGAGACAAAACTGTCATCCCGAGGTACCACGATGGACAATTTCTTCTTGTAGGCCCATACTGATCTGATCTTGCGTCTAACAGGAGGAAACATGCACATTCTGACAGAAGGATGCTCAGATGAAAATCCTTGAATGGGATGGCCAAATCACACTCCTGGTAGTTGTGGAATGATCTGAATATAAATAGATAAGTTCAAGATTGTGTTATGGTTGTCGATGGTTGAGCAGAGCTCCCTATTTTGTAATAGTTTGATAGCAGAGTTTTTCTCTGGTTATGTATGAGACCTAAGACTTTCTCATTCCTAGAAGTCAGCTTCTTTCATCATCTTATTTTCTCTTGTGCTTAAACACTCGTGCATGGATGGTCCAGACGAGTTGTTGTAGTGGTATTGTAATCGAGGTTTGATTATAATGTTGTTGTGACATGTTTCGGTATTTTCCTTCGTTGTCGTGTTTCCTCTTATGTTGAAATGCTCATGCATGGATGATCCAGAAGAGTTTTTGTAGTCACATGGTAATGGAGGTTTGATTATTATGTTGTTGTGATATATTTTAGTGTCTAAAATTTAATTTCAAGAGTCCTCTTGTGCCTAATTTTTTATTCACCAAGTTGCTTGAAGGTCGGATTCTCGTAGCAGACTTGTCCACTCTCCTCACTAAGTCTTCCTCCTTCTCACTTTTATCCTTATACCATTGACTAAATTTAATGAGGACCTCATTTCCTTATGCATTTCTTTTCCAGTTTCTGTGTTAAAACTTTCTTGTACCGAGCTTTGTCCATTTGACCTCCACTCATAAACCTACCTCCACAAACATTTTGATGGGTACTGGACTTATCCTCTTGCAATATGAGGATGAATATCAGTGCTAACATTCTTGGTGTTATTGTCAGGGAATGAATTAAAGACATTTCCCTGGGATTGAATGACAAAGAAATTATGATTCTAAAGGTGCATCAGAAATCAATACCTTGAAGATTGCAGCTTGCACCTGGTGACTCCACTGATTCAGTTGTGGCTCCCAAAGGTAGACACGTGAGGTCTACTCCACAGTTACCTCTGACAACACCTGAAGTTGAACTAGAGAATATTATCGATAAAGGAAATACCTCTGGAGAACACCTTTCAGCTGGTGTGCCAGGTGATTCTGGTAATTTACATGATTCTTCTCTTAAAACTCCAGTAGTTGTATGTAATTTTCCTTTTATACCATATGCTGGAGTTTCCAGAAGTTTATATTTTGAAATATTTCCTATTGAATTCTCCCCTTCCAGGCCTCATTTGGAAAAATAAAGTTTTGACACCCTTATTTCCCTTGATATTGTAAAGTGGTTTAGACCAAGAAGCTTAAAATATTGTCCCACTTTAGGTTTTCCTACTCCTCGTCCTATCAAATTTGATGTAACTAAAGAGGGGGAAACTTATTTTCCATTGAACCTCATACCATTCTCCTCCAACACTCAATCGCTTCCCCCTTCCTCTAGAAACATAGCTATAGTCCTACATGCCCAAACTCCATCTCCCCCTTGTTCTCCTACATTTCACATCCAAATGGTAGGTGCTAATATTCCTAGAAACATGATAGATTCCATAGTGGTTGCTAGATATTTCCCACTTGTTTTACCTCATCCTATTAATTCTCTCTCAATTGGAGAATACCTTAAGTACATGCCCAAGTTCACAGGGGAGGAATACATAACTGCAAAAGAACACCTTTCAGCTTTTTATAGTTATGTAGATAATCTTAACATTGAAAATGAAGATGTGCAAATGAGAGTTTTTGTACAGAGCCTTGATGGTGAGGCTAGAAAATGGTTTAGGGTTTGACTCCTAGATCTATTGTTGGGATTGAGGCTCTGGATGATTCATTATTGAGGCATTGTGGGGGTAAAAAAGATTTTATTTATTATATTACAGAGTTTGAGTCACTTAAGAGAAAAGAGGGGGAATTTGTTTCAAATTTATCAAAAATATTTAATAAGATGTACAATAATATTACCACTGAAATAAATCCTACAAAAACCTTTACCAATATTACTTATGCCAGTTCTTTTGACTGTGATTTTTTCCTCCTTTTGAGAGAAAGAAGAGCTACCTCTTTAGCTCATATGCAATATGCAGCCCTTAAAGTAGAGTCTAATATATTGGAAGTTGACAAACTTAGGAGTAAAGATGATAGAGATAGAAGAAGATGTAGGTATGAAGCTTCAACCTATGATTCCTCTGATTCCCACCCTCAAGTGGATGAGTTGACCAAACTGGTAAAATCACTTTCTGCAGAAATGGAGAAATTGAAATTTGAAGGAAAGCAGAGCTATAGGAACCCCCAGAATGTTGATAATAGGCGTAAATTCAGAAGACCCAATAATTCCCCTCAGATCATCCAAAGAGATCAAAGAAATAAGGATAGGGATGATCAAAAAATCCAATCCCCTCTCCAAAATAACCTTGTTATTGATAAATAAGGAGAGGAAGAAGATTCAGATCTTGAAATCCATTGTCTTGGTGACTGTTGGCACAGGGGAAGACCCAGGGTTCGGCTCCAAGAGTGCACCAAAAATCCCTAACTACTGGCCCTTTCGGCAACACCTGTGAGGCAGATGGAGTCTCACCCGAAGCAGCTATGAGGGGGTTGCAAGACAAATATGTCTACAACCAAAGGGGATATCAAGTGGATCCAATACAAGAACAATACAACATTTATATATCACTTATCAGTTCATCTCTACTCCGCACAACTATCTATGATATTTGACACAGTAATGCAATAACAGTATATCAAAGGACAAATAACAGAGTATCAATCACACACAACCCAATATATACATGGTTCACCCTCTCTAGGGCTACGTCCATGGAACTGTGCTTTATAATATATTAAGATGAAGCATGCAGTTCTTGCCTGTGCTCTCAGCTAGCAGATCTTCTTTCTTCTCCTCTCTATCTCTCTTTCTCCCCTCCCTGGGCACCCAGTTGCAGGGTTGATCTTTTCACCTGACTTGAGATCTTACAATACCAGAAGGCTCTTACACTTATCACTTCACTCTCTCACTACAATAATCTATCATGCCTATACCAAAACTAAAATGACAATACCAACAACCTGTCCCTAGTCCTTTGGACCTCTATTTATACATTATAATCACTCATTGACAACCTCAGGTCAAGACCTAGGTGTCAAAACCCTATATACCAAAACCCTAGGTCAACTTGACCCACGTTTTCAGGGCTTTGCTAGACTATCTTTCCTTCTTTCTTGCGCGGTGCTCCAAAGCATCCAATGGTGCCTTCTTCCGCTTGCTGAGTTGTCCACGATCCGTCTTCCTTGATGATCTGTCATGCTCGATCTCCTCATCCAACGAATTTATTTCTATTACTTCGCTCTGTCTTTCCTGTTCTTCTTCTTACTTCAACCTAGTGACAGTCACTTTGTCTTCTACGCATTTCGCATTTCACCTTTTCTTCCTTGATCTTCGCTTGTTTCCATAACCAAGGGCCAACAGGTCCCCAACACTCACTTGTGACTTGTCCCGAGGAACTTCATATCTGATCCTTCTCCTCTGCTTCATCTTCAGATTGCGCAGGGAAACCTCTGCTTTCTGCTCCATGCCTCCTTTCCTTCCTTGTGCAAACTATATTTTCTGTGTCTAGTACCCAGTTTCAACTGCACCTGGTACCTAGACCCTTTTCCTCATGCTTTTATTGAGAGATACGAGGAATATGGTTGTCATAGTACAACTTTATCCATCTCCCATTCACCAAAACTTCCTTCCATTTTCCATTCAAAGTCTTCATCTATGAATCTCCTCCTTCTGTAACATAGGCAACCTCATATGGCCCAAGCCAATGCGTTCTGAACTTTCCTGGATGCTTCATGAACTTACTGTCGTATATCAATACCATATCACCTTTCTTAAAGGCCTTCTTCTTGATGTGTCTGTCATGGTAGGCCTTCTCTCTTTCCTTATGAACCCGCTGGTGAAATCCTATAATGAATCTGTCTTCTTCTATTTTGACCAACTGCACAAGACTCTCTTGAATAGCGTCAGTGCTATATCTATAAAGGCAGCGATTCTTAGGCTTGGTACCAAATATTCCATTGGGACAATGGCTTCGAGACCATAAACCAACTTAAAAGGGGTCTTCATTGTTAGTTTCTTGCAAGTGGTTCTATAGGCCCATAGTAATGTTGGTATTCTTAAATCCCATTCATCCTTGTTTACACTGCAAATCTTCGTCAGCATTGTCTCCAAGATCTTGTTGAATGCTTCAACTATCCCATTTTCTTTCGGATGGTAAGGTGTGCTCTTCTGATGATGGACTGCAAATTCCTCGGTCAAGGCTTCAATGGTCTTATTGATGAAGTGTGTGCCCTGATCACTCATAAGGATCTTTGGGCATCCAAACCTGGTTATGATGTCATCAAATATGAAGCATGCAGCTATAGTTGCACTACAGTCCTTAACTGCTCTTGTTTCAGCCCATCTAGTCAAGTACTTTGTCGCAGTGATTATGTGCATTGCTCCTGTGCGATTTCCTGTTAGGTTTATAGGTCCCATGGAATCAATGACCCATTCCTCAAATGCTTGGAGGGTCAGCTATGGTGCTAACAGCATTTCATCTCTTATGGATGGTTTCCCAACTCTTTGTCATACATTGAATACTCTGTAATAGTCCTTAGCATCTCTATGTAGGGTAGGCCACCAGAGGTCAGCTCTAAGAATCTTCTACGCAGTTGCTTTCCATGTGTAGTGTCCTCCTGTGATGCCTTCATGAGCTTCAGTGAGGATCAACGGTCGCTCTACCTCCATAACACATCTTCTCAATTTCTCATCAGGTCCCATATTGTATAGTTGTCCAGCTATAAGTGAAAAATATGCAACGCGCACTACTATTTGTTTCTTCTGGGGAATTGTATACTTACTAGGTGCCATTCTTGTTGATAGGAACTGGAATATTTCTACAAAGTGATCATCAATATTTCTAATGGCCAGTAGTTGTGCATCTGGTAGTGTATCCTCCAAACTAGTCGGCTCTTCTCTATGTTCCAACCTTGACAAGTGGCCAGGACCTTTGTTCATTCTTCTTGGCTTAACCACGATCTCAAAATAATATTCCTGAAATAGTAGAATCCATCTGCATATTCTCCCCCCCAACATTGGCTTGTTGACTAGGTATTTCATCTTGGAGTGATCAGTAAACATTTTAAAGTGTCCTCCTAACAAGTAGTGGTGTAACTTGTGTAGCGCATACACCATGGCTAACCCTTCTCTCTCAGTGGTGATGTAATTAATCTTTGTTGTTGACAGCTTCCTGCTAGCAAGGTCTAACAGGTGGTCGATGTCTCTTATTCCCAGTTGTGATAACACAACTCACAATGCAATGGAAGATGCATCGACATGCATGTGAAATTCCTTGCTCCAATCTGGAGAACCCAGAATAGGCGCAATACCCATTTTTTGTTTCAGCGTGTCGAAGCTCTGTTGGCATTCTTATGTCCAGTGAAATTGACAGTCTTTCCTTAGAATTTTCTCCATGGGTTTTGTAATCAGTACATAGCCTTTAATGAACTTCCTGTAGTATCCATTATGTCCCAGCGCAGTGCGCAGTTGTTTGACTGAAGTACGATATGACCTAACAGCACTCCAAAGGCTAAGAAGAAGATGCACTTCTTCAGGTTTAAAGCAATTTGACACTACCTGCACTTGTCCAACATTAGCCTTAGACATTCAATATGATTCTTCAATAAACTAAAAGTAGTCCAATCATCAAAGTATGCTTCTATAAATTTATGTAAAAACTCTTTGAACACTTCGACCACCACCTTGGAAAAGAGGGTTGGGGCATTCTTCTATCCAAACGGCATCACTGTATACTGGTAGGATCCCCATTCTGTTGCAAATGTAGTCTTATGGTGATCTTCCTTGGCAATCTAGATCTGATGGTATCCTGAAAATCCATTTGTAAGAGAATATACCTCCTAGCCTCCTACATTATCCAACACTTCGTTAGTAAATGGGGTAGGGAATGGGTCATCCAGAAAGGCATCATTTAGCTTCCTGAGATCCACACATATCTTGATATCTCCTATCTTCTTTTCTTGTACCACCATAGGGCTAATCCATTCTGATTCTTCGACAAGTTCTATAATCCCTACTTCCAGCATTCTGTCGAGCTCAATATTTACTTTTTCCTTATATTTGGGGTTCAATCTGTAAGGTCTATGTTTGAATTGTCTTTCATCTGGTTTCAAAGGGATCCTCATCTCTCCCATAGGTCTTTTAATGCCCTTCATATCAGTGAACTTGGTTGGAAACAAGTCAATATATTCATGCAGTAACTCTGTAATCTTGTCAATAGTAGCAACATCCCAATAATCTCCAACATTTGCAATCTTAGGTGTCTCCTTTGTTCCAATATTGACTTTCTTGATCTTGATCGGTTGTCCAATGAAAGGTAGCTCAACTCCTGGTCCTTCTATGTCTCTTTGGCCTTCTGTTTCAGCAATGTTCACCTTCCTAGGATCATCGTCTTCATCGGTATTGATGTTGTAACAACCTTGCAGTTTTTGGAGAGGCACAGTCCATTCGTCCTCTTCTTGTTCTAAAGGGAGGCTAGATGCCTCCTTAAATACTTTTCGTCTTACAATTTGTAATTCTTGATCTACTGTAGGATATTGACTTTCAGATAAGAAGGTAATTACAAAATTAGTTTCCATACCTTCCCAATCTGCAGTGATGAGGCGCAATTCTTCTTAAAGGTACCAGTTGACAGGGGCTGTGTCTAGCGTGTTAATGAATTTTTGCACCCACTTCTCTTGAGGAATGTTTCTCTAGGCTTCCTCGCAACTTTGCACATGGTATTTCGAACAGCTTCGACCTGTATACCTAACTTCACATCCTTCTACTTGTGTTGAGAACCACGTTGTCATCAAAGTACGACATTGTATCCAGTCTGTAATGTTGTTTTTATGTGTCCCCCACCATCTTGTTGGTGTTGATTTCAGAGCCTCATCCATTGCCAACAGTCATTGTTGTGTTGGTACACTTTCTTCAAAGTCCAACAAGAAGGTTTCTAAAGGATTAAAACCATCAAAGGTGGGTAAGTTACTTATTGTTGTACCGATCCAACAAACCTTTCTGGTTAATATAGCATATCTCCTTGTAGATACTTCATACATTTTGTTCTGCCAGTTCTCTATTGCTTCTTCTGAATATAATGAACATGCATTGTCACTTCACCAGCTTAGGTTTCATTCGGTCATATGATTAATATAATCTTGTTTTCTGGCTGTTAGTTTGTATATGTTTTCTATTTCATATGTGTGGTCTTCTTCTATGATGGGTTTTGTATATCGCTGATCTTCATATGGATCTAAAGGTGTAATGACCCTAAGGCCATATCCTTTGAATGCCATACATATTTTCTTTAAATCAACCACAGTGGAATTATTGAAAGCCCAATCAATTCCTAATAGCGCAGGGTAAGGACAGTTATCATCAACTATCTCAATCACCTCAAAATATGCAAATGTCCTTACTCCGTCGATGTCCATAGGGACATGCTCCAATCTTCCAAAGGGGCTTACAGCTTTATGATTATCCATTCTAAGCCAGATAGGGGAATAGATCAATTTCATTTTTCCCATCAGTGCCCAGGTCTTCTTTGTCATGACATTGACTTCTGACCCTAAGTTGAGGACCACATAGTCTATATCATACTCTCCAATCTGAGCATTCAAGTGTAATTCCTTATTTTTCCTTCTCTTCTTGGATAGTTGATGTACTGATTTATTCAGTAAAGGCTCTACCCTTCCTATCTCATATTGTCTAACCAAATTCTGTATTTCTTGTATATCTGTAACATACCCAGCACGGGGATAGAAAATTTTGGCTTCCTTTCCTTTTAAAGTCCCTCATATGACCATGGTTATGCCCACAGCCCTTACCGAGAGGGCCCACAGCCCTTACCGAGAGGGCATTTATGCTATCGTGATGTGGAGATTCATGATGCAAGCCTCCCCCCGTACTCTCTTGTCTTTTGAAGGGCCGAAACCCGAAATGGGTTTCACCGCTTATTGAGATTAACGACAACTCGGATTAAGCCCTATTACTCTACCCTTCAGGATTTCGCATACCGGGATTTCAGGATATGTGACGACAGAAGGTTTCGCACTTAGGTTTCCTAGGAGTCGAAACTCTGAAACCTACATATATATATATATATATATATATATATATATATATATATATATATATATATATATATATATATCNTCTATTTTGGGAATTCGCAAACCAGGTTTTCAGGATATGCGATGACAGGAGAACTTATCGTTAGGTACCCCAGATGTCGAAACACCAAAACACCATATCTCATCCGCACTATTATTATTTTGGGGTTTCGCACTTCGGGTTTTCGGGATTGGCGGGTGCAAGAGAAATTTCCAATAGGTATCTTGGGTACCGAAATACTAAAACACCCAATATTATCCATGCTAAGCCATTTCCTCATTTCTCCTTTCGGGATTTCGTGTTATGTGAGAACAAGGGGGTCACGCTCCTAGGGTTCCCGGAAGCCGAAAACTCCGAGTCATCGGAATCTTTAAACATACTCCACTATTTTGGGGTCTTCTCCATCGGGATTTTGCTAATCAAGGTTTCAATACTGGCGAATACGTGGGGCCCACACTTAGGTACCTCGAGTGCCAAAATACCGAAGTATAATAACTTCTCCACACTCTATTTTTTTGGGGTTTCACAAGTCGGGATTTCGGGACTTGTGAGTACAAAGGAAACTTACCCCTTGGGTTGTTCCAGGTACCGAAACATTGAAATGTTGAACCAAGTCACACTATGCCAATTCATGATTCTGCGAGTCAGGGTTACGAATATCAGAACCTCGTGATACAGGAGGTCGGAGATTCGCACTCCTCGACTACTTGAATACCAAAAAGCCGATACACCCACTCATCATACACTCAACCAAATTCGGGGTTTCATAGTTCGGGATTTCGCAACTAGCGGGTATGAGGGAACTTATCCTTGATTATCCTGGTTCCCGAAATGTCGAACATCAATACTTACCCATGCTAGTCCAATTCAGGGTTTTCACAAATTGGAGTCTTGCGATGTGCGCAGACAGGAGGCCTCGCACCTAGATCTTTCGGGAGTTGAAACTTCGAAATACCAACTCTTGAACCTGCTCACCTATTTCAGGATTTCACCCATCGGAATTTTGTGGGTCAGGGTTTTGGGACTGATGAGTACAAGGATCTCGCCCTTGAGTATTATGGGTACCATAATGTCGAAATATTGTAACTCATTCGAATGTTATCATTTTTGTATTTCGCAACTCGGGGTTTCAGGACTTGTGAGTACAAGGAAACTCATACTTAAGTACCCTGGGTGCCGAAACACCGAAATTTCCTAAGTCTAAGAGGACCATTCTCTCTCGTCCAGGGTTTTTCAGACTTGTGCCATAAAATCCTCCAGCAAATTCTTGGGTAAACTTTAACAAGGGTGTCCCTGTGGGAAGAACTATTCAGGGCATTACTTGAGACAAATAAGGGAGTAAATTTCCTGAGAGCAGACTTGAATACTGAATCCGTTCAACATATACATATATATAAATATAAATATATATGTAAGTCATATGTGGTCTTTCCAATATAAGCATGCAGCCACCATTTCTGATCAAACACCATACAGACAGTCTTATACGGAAATCATTCATAACTTCACAAACCATGAGAATACATGTCAGAATACTTAAATTCAAGATACAAGATATAGCACTTATCAGAAAAACACCATGTGTGATGCAACTGCTAAGAGGGGTTCTCATTTCGACCCAATCGTAGGCTCAGCGATTCCAAATGGATTTACCACTAGCCACCCCCGAGCTAGACCATGATGTTTTGATACTAAGTCTTTGTTCGTTAGAAGTCGAGAACGAAGGCTACTCTCCTTCTTCTCTGCTCATCAATCACTCTGTATATTTTTCCAGAGTTCTTCTGATTTCTCCCCTCTTGCAATCTCTATCATTTCTGACTCCCTTCCACACCTCTTTCCTGCCTTTTCTTTTCCAGTGAGGTTGTGTGTGGCACGAAATTCCCCGTGGTGGTCATGTTTGAGGCTTCCATGGATGGGTGGTTCATCCCCATCCCTCATTAATTCATGAGGATCCTCTTAACCTACCAACCTGGTGAGTAATTCATTTCGGGGCCAGCAAGCCGCTCTTGGTTCTCTGGGCTAGTGAAGACCAAATATGGTTTGGTTCGATGGAAGTTAATGCCACCATTCCAGGTGCCTTCCACCACCTTTCTTCAGCCATCGTGATATATTTTTTATCACATCCCCCTCTCAGCAGTCCTATAACATATATTCATAACATTATTTACATTCATTGACCTTTTAATAAGTTCCATTCAAATCACACATTCACATCTTTGAGTTTGCCATAGTTCTTGGCTAGTATAGTTATTTTTACAGACTGGGGGAAACAGGGTGTTACAATTCCCTCCCCCTTAAAGGAACATCGTCCTTGATGTTTTATCTATCAATATGACATGTATGTACAGAAGTAAACAAAATTGGATATGCATGTTTCATGGTATCTTCCATTTCCCATGTAGCCTCATCTGGGCCAAAATGCCTCCACTGCACCTTGACCTGTGCAATGGTTCGGTTCTGAAGCAGGGTTTCCTTTCTGTCCAGTATGCATTGGGGTTTTGGTAGGAATTCTCCCTTCGGTTCCACCTGGATCACAGACCAGTCAATTATATGATTAGAATCATGTACATATTTCTTCAATAATGAAACATGGAAAACATTATGTGCTTTTACTGTGGGAGGAAGTGCTAGCATATAGGCTACAGGTCCCACTCTATCTAGAACCTCAAAGGGTCCACAATACCGAGGTGCCAACTTGGCACAAGATCCCATTTTTAGAGAACTCTCTCTGGGTCTAACTCTGATATATACATGGTCTCCTATATTGAACTCTCTTGGGATTCTCTTTTGGTCAGCGTAGCTTTTCTGTCGGTCCTGAGCGACCTTCAGGTTTTGTTTTATCTGAGTCACTTGTTGTTCCATTTCTTTCAATATGTCGGGTCCAAAAGAAATTATGTTTACAGGATGACTCCAGCTGACAAGAGTGTTGCACGGCCTACCATAGAGGACTTCGAAGGGACTCATCTTTAAGTATTATTGGTAGTCGTTGTTGTAGGCGAATTCCACCAGTGGCAGGTAGTCTTCCCACTTTTTGGGTTGATGCATTACATGCATTCTTAGCATGTCTTCTAGTATTTGGTTCACTCTTTCCATATGTCCATCAGTTTGAGGGTGATAGGTGGTGCTAAACAACAACTTGGTCTCTAAACCCGCCATTAGTGATTTCCAAAAGTTGGAAGTGAATTTCATGTCTCTGTCAGACATGATCTCTTTCGGCATACCATGCAGTTTAAATATCTCCTTCAGGAATACGTTGGCGATGTCTATTGCCTTACAAGTTGACTTGACGGGGATAAAGTGAGAGGACTTGATGAATTTATCCACCCCTACCATGATGGTGTCATTCTGTTTGGTCGAGGTTGGTAATCCGGTGATGAAATCCATGGAGATGGTTTCTCATTTCCATTCCGAGATTGGTAGAGGTTGTAATAATCCTGCTGGGTGTCGATGTTCTGCTTTTACCTATTGGAATTCTATGCATTTCGCTAGGTACTCAGCTATGTCTTTCTTCAATCCAGGCCAATAGAATTGTTTTCTGGTGGTCGTGATCATCTTCCGGTATCCTGGATGACCAGTATAGGGTCTTTTATGTATTTCATCCAGTATGAACCTCTTCAAGTCATCACAATTTGGGATATACAATCTACTTTGGTAAGTGAGCAGACCTCCTTCCATCATCTGGTAGCCTCCATACTTTATCCCTGTGGGTTCTTTCTACAGGTACGAGGTCACAGTCTAGAAGAATGTGTCTATCTCTTGTGCATTTCTGACTCTTTCTTTGACATCCGTCATGCAGGTTCTCACCGCGGCCAGGTGAATTGTTTTCATGCTTTTGCTAAGGGCATCTGCCACCCTATTTTCTTTTCCTTTAATGTGTTTGATTTCGAAATCAAACTCGCTAAGGAGGGCCATCCACCTAGCTTGTCTGGCATTGAGCTTCAGTTGGTCAAACAGATATCGCAAACCATAGTGGTCTATCATAAGTACAATTTTTTTTCCCAGGAGGTAATGCCTCCACGTTTTCAAGGCGTGCACTATGGCAGCCAGCTCTAGATCATGGGTCACATAGTTGACTTCGTGCTCATTCAATTTTTGGGATTAGTAGCAGACCACACTTCCTCCTTGCATAAGGACTCCTCCGAGCCCTTCCTTATAGGCATCTGTGCACACGAGGAAGTCAGCTTCAGGATCGGTGATCTTCAACATGGGTGTGTGGGTCAATAGATGTTTCAGGGTTTGAAATCTTTCTTCACATTTTTGTGTCCATGTGAATTTTGTCCCCTTCCTCTGGAGGGCAGTGATTGGACAACCAATCTTGGAGAATCCTTTTATAAATCTCCTATAGTATCCAACTAATCCCATAAAGGATCTGATATCCAAAACATCCTTTCGGGTAGGCCATTCCATGATAGACCTGATTTTGTCAGGGTCTACTACTACTCCTTCTTCAGATAGGACATGGCCTAAGTAATGTATTTTCTTCTGGAAGAATTCACATTTGTTGAATTTGGCATAGATCTGATGTTCTCTTAGCACTTGTAGCACAAGCCTAAGATGTTCTTCATGATTTTCTCCATTCTTGGAGTAAATTAATATATTGTTAATAAAAACCAACACAAATTTGTCTAGGAGTTTGTTGAGTACATTGTTCATCAAGCACATGAAAGTGGCAGGGGGATTGGTTAACCCAAATGGTACTACCACAAAATCATAGTGACCATACCTCATCCGAAAGGAAGTTTTATGGATGTCTTCACCCTTGATTCGGACTTGATGGTATCCCGACCTCAAGTAAATCTTTGAGAAAATAGACGCACCCCCCAATTGATCGAACAGGTCATCGATCCTGGGCAAGGGGTACTTTTTCTTTATTGTTACCTTATTGATTTGTCTATAATCTATACACAGTCTAAGGGTACCATCCTTCTTTTTCAAAAATAGGACTGGTGATCCCCATGGAGACACGTTGGTTCGGATATAGCCCTTATCCATCATTTCTCTCAATTGCAATTTGAGTTCAACTAGTTCAGGTGTGCTCATCCAGTAGGGTGTCCTAGACACCGGCATTGCTTCCAGTGCAAGCTCTATCGAGAAGTCAATGTTCCTTCTCGGAGGTATACCCAGTACCTCTTCCGGAAATACAACTCTGTAGTCTCCCAGGGTAGGGTGGTCTTCAAGGCTTGGTTTGTCGCCTTCAATTGTTTTCAACACATGTATTGCATATAGGGGACATCCTTTTTGGAAATACCTTCTCATTTGTAAAGCTGATATTTGTCTCACAGAGACAGGTTTTCGGATCCCTTGAAGGGTTATCCTTTTTCCTTATTTACTTACACATTCTAAGGTTTTATGGTAAAATTCCAATCTGGCCTTATGGCTGGCTAGCCATTCCATACCAATCAACAGATCATACAATCCCAGGGATAATATGTTAAGGGTTTCTTGGGTGGGAAATTCACCCAACATTAATTAGCAGGCTGGTATGGCCTCTGCTACCCTTCTTTTGGTGCCAGTGGCTAACTGTACCAACCATGGCTTGGTAGGTTTAGGTGGTTGTAGTTTACACTTATCAACAGTCTTAGGGGATATATAACTCAAGTTTGAACCAGGGTCAATCAGAATAGACACTAGATGGTTGGAAATCATACCTTCTATTTCCACCACTGAAGCTTTGTGGTCGGCTTGGTTATTATCCAAGGCTGCATAAATTTGTGACACACTCCTGGCCACATCATTGATGGTGGTAGCTTCCTGGATGCTGTAAATTCTCTGACTATTCTGTTATCAGTGTGGACAGTCTCTCAGTAGATGTTCTTCTCCGCAACCCCAACATTTCAAAGGTTCTCTCTTTGGGTTATCAGCCTTCACTGGTACAGACCCAGAAATTTTATTTTCACTCAAGGAGGGAAAGTTCTGGTGGTGTACACTTTGGGTTGGGAAGCTCATCCTTGATTTCTTATAATTCTTAAATCTTGGGGATTTAATCCCTTTTCTCTGAAATCCCAAACTATTCTTTGATTTCCATCCTTTGCGAGGTTATGTCTGATGTCCAAAGTGTTCATGACAATATCTTACCGTTTAGATGGTGCCTTCTAGGGTCTTTGGCTCATCAAATTCAATTATGTTCTGATAGTCCTTAGGTATTCCGCTGGTGAAATGTTGCACCTTTTCCTTTTCTGCCTTTATATAAGGTACATACCTCAGCAACTCGAGGAATCTGTTGACATATTCCTCTATACTAAGTTTCCCCAGTTTGAGTTCATAGAATTCTTTAGTCTTTTCGTCGAAATATTTTTCCAACAGATACTTCTTCCAGAAGTATTTCTCAAATCGTTCCCAAGACAGGTCCTCTTCGCGAACCCCTTTCACATTCTTAAAGTCTTCCCACAAAATAGAAGCCTTTCCATTCAAGTTGAAGGTGGCCACTTGGGCCTTCAAATTTTCTAGGAAGTCATGGACTCTGAAATACTTCTTTAGTCCAAGTAGTCAGGCCTCTGCTTCCTCTCCCTTATTTATTTCACCGTCGAAGGAGGGTGGTTTGGCCTTCCTGAATTCTTCAAATTTATGACCCTTGGAAATCTTTTGCTTCTTCTGTCTTCTTCTAGAATAAGAACTAGTTCTGCTGCTAGAAGATCCCTCCAAACCGCCAGCTTCCTTCCCAGAGGAATCGTCCGTTGCTTGTCCTTTACCTCTGGGATGGACCTTTTTCGAGATGCTCCTCTCAGTGTGGCCACTGATATGACCATGTTTTTGTACCTCAGGTTCATATTGCATTTGTCTTTGTAGGTCAGATAAGCTCTGTAGTAAAACTATGTTAATCTCTATTTTCTTCTCTTGTTATTTCATCATCCTCTCATTGCCAGCCTTGCAGTTTTGAAATTCGACCATGAGGCTCCTCACAGTCTCAACTAGATCTGGAGGGGTCCCTACTGCCCTCCTTTCATCAGACTCTTCATCTCTATTGTGGGAGCCTTCCCCCACCTCTTGGTGAGTCACCATTCTATACGTCTACAATTTCCCGTGGTTGATCTTCTGCTTGTGTGCAAAAGGAAAAACGTTGGTTGTTAGTCAATGTTCATATTCATTTATAACCAGTACATAAACTCATATTTTTCTCATGCACACACACAATAGGGGTTTTCATTATTAACATCAACTTTTTAATTGAAGGGGTCAAGATAAGGAGTTACTCCTTTTAACAGTACTCTGAATGGATTCTCTGTGCAACCCGTTCATGGGCCCAAGCAAGCCAAGTGTTGTAACCATGCTCTGATACCAATTTGTAACATACCCAGCATGGGGCTAGAAAATTTTGGCTTCCTTTCCTTTTAAAGTCCCTCATATGACCGTGGTTATGCCCACAGCCCTTACCGAGACAACACTTCTGCTATCACAATCCGGAGAGTCGTCATGCAGGCCTCCCCTCGTACTCTCTTGTCTTTCGAAGAGTCGAAACCCGAAACGGGTTTCTCCGCTTATTGAGATTAACGGCAACTCGGATTAAGCCCTAGTACTCTACCCTTCGGGATTTAGCATACCAAGATTTCGGGATATGCGACGACAGGAGGTTTCTCACTTAGGTTTCCTGGGAGCCGAAACTCCGAAACCTACATACAGATATATATATA
>ML837404.1:7525-31018 GCA_009831015.1 Picea engelmannii | reverse complement strand
ATTGCTACCATACAAACTCAATTGGAATTAGTAGTAATTCATACAAGTAATGGAATGCATGATAACATTCAAGAATCACATACATGCATAACATATATCATTAAGCACGGAAATGATACTTATCTTTTAACTGGATTAAAACCACCAACTGTGTGCAGACCTTCCACGAGCCTCCCAGCCTTAGACCGCGTTTCTCATCACGCTCAGCAGTGGGTCACCCCCAAGATGGGACTAAGATCCACCCAGGGAAAGGGAATCCTAGACTAGGCTGAGGTCACAGGAAACTGTGAAGTGCAACTGGAAGGATTCTCTCCAGGAGCCTTCTTACACCCACTACTCATGGAATCTCATTCCCCACATGCATGTTCCACCTCGGGAATATGCACCTTCACTATTCCATAGTCCATTGGCTGCTCCACTTCCCCTTTTAGGGTCTCGAAAATAGGTCTGATCAGGAATTCTCAGAGCTCTGTAGCTAGTGTTGGACTCTCTCTAGGATAAAATCACTTCCCAACAACTCTCTCACCTAGGGAGAGTTGCTCGCATGCCTCACAACCTGCCTCTTTAACAACGGGCCTGACAACTCGCCTCTTCAACCATGCTTCCACTCAGCTCTAGTAAAAAAATGAGGACAACAGCAACGATTCGATACGGCTCGGGAAAAATGCAGCAACCCAAAAATGGTTAAGGTACGAACTCAGTTTTAGCCTGGGCAGACATGATGGTTTCATAGGATAACACAGGTTGGATTTTCCCCAGTGAGTGGTTTCTCATAAGTGAGTGGGTATGCAAAGGTCGATCACAGAGGCCAAACAGTTATACGGAGGATGAAATAATGGGGAGTGAACCCCCAACACGAGCTGACTCTTCAGTTTTAATTTCATGTGTGCAGGTTGATACATGTCTTCCTGGAGCTGCTTGCACTCCATTTAACATTTGTTTCCTTTCCCGGAACTCAGGATAAGTCATATCCCTTTAATCAAGTTTTGGAATAATAATAAATTATTATTATTCTCTTAGACTTAATCCCTTAGGCTTAGCCCCTAGGCCTAAATACTTATCCCCCTCCCTTACCCTACCTAGTGGAAGCGTAGTCCCCCATCACTCTTTCTTCATCATTGGTCTACACGCAACGATGTTTTTATATTACTGATATGAATAGTTACATGTACAAAAAAAGGCTCCTGGCCTTTAACACCTAGGCTCTCTGGCCTAATAATGCATAGGCCTATAATCTTATAATTTCTCATCTCACAAGCCTACAAACATGTTTTCAATTCATAAATACAATTGGGGCTCGTCCTTGGGAATATTACAATCCTCTACCCTTATTTTTTCACTGTCCTCGGTGCAACTTATTTACACAACATCAACAAGATTTTCAAAATCTTCAAAAAAATGTGGGTATTAAGCCAGCATAGCATCCTCATACTCCCATGTCATGTCCTCAAGATCGTACCAGGTCCACTGGACCTTTACAAGACCTATGGCTCGATTTCAGAGTTGTTTTCTTTTCCTATCCAATATGCGCACCGGATGCACTTGCAAGATGCCTTCTTGCTCCACCTGAATCACATTCCAATCAATAACATAATTAGCATCAAGTATATATTTCTTAAGCAATGAAACATGAAACACATTATGTACAGTCATGGATGCAGGCAATGAAAGCATATATGCAACTGGTCCAATCCTTTCTAGGATTTCAAATGGCCCACAATATCTGGATGCTAACTTGGAACAGTTTCCCAGCTTCAGGGAACCTCTATTGGATTTCACTTTCAAGAAAACATGGTCACCCACTTTAAACTCCCAATGGGTTCTGTTCTTATCAGCATAAATTTTCTCCCTATCTTGGGAAACCTTCAAGTTCTGCTTAATCTTTGGCATTTGATCTTCCATTTCCTTGAGCAACTCTGGCCCAACTACTGCTCTATCGGGTGGGTTATCCCATCTTACTGGGGTGTTTCACTTTCTTCCATAAAGTGCTTCAAACAGGATCATCTTCAATGATGCTTGATACCTATTGTTGTAGGCAAATTCTACCAAGTGTAGGTAGTCTTCCCATTTAGATGGTTTGTCCATCACATACATTCTTAGCATATCTTCTATCACTTGGTTTACCCTCTCTGTTTGCCCATCAGAATCAGGATGATAAGCAGTGTTGAAGTTTAGATTCGTCCCGAACCCTTTGAATAACCCCTTCCAGAACTTTGAGGTAAATTTTGAGTCTCTGTTAGACACAATTGTCTTGGGAATACCGTGCATTCATGCTACTTCCCTCATATAGATATCGGCAACATTAATTTCCTTGTGAGTGGTCTTCAAAGGTATAAAATGGCCATCTTTCGTAAGCTTATCCACCACCACCATGATGGAATCATGTTGCTTATTTCTTCTAGGTAATCCTGTGATGAAATCCATCATCACCACTTCCCACCTCCACTCAGGAATGGGCAATGGTTGTAGCAAACTTTTTGGGTGCTTATGCTCAACCTTGACCTTCTGACACTCCATACATATAGAGATGTATTCTACAATTTCCTTCTTCATACCTAGCCAAAAGTATTGTCTCTTAACTGTTGCCACCGTTTTCTGATATCTAGGGTGCCCAGCATAAGGCACATTATGCATTTCCATCAAGATCATTATTCTCAACTCTTGATAATTAGGTACATAAAAAAAAAAATTGTACAGGAGTGTCCCATCAATTCCCAATTTATAATCTTCCACTTTCTATAGCATCTTACCTTGTTGTAGCTTTGCTACCAATTCCCTGTACTGCAAATCTGCATTTGTAGTTTCCAAAATCCTGCCTTTAATATCAGTTTGATACATTCTAATGGTCATAGCATGTAGTTCGTGCACTCTTCTGTTGAGTGCATCATCCACTTTGTTTTCCTTTCATTTGATATGCTTGATATCAAATTCATACTCACAAAGAAATTCCAACCATCTACTCTGCCTAGCATTCAAGTTTGGTTGATCATACAAATACTTCAGACCATTATGTTCTGTCCTCAGTTCAAATCTCTTTCCCATGAGGTAATGTCTCCATTTATTTATAGTGTGCACTATGGATGCCAACTCCAAATCATGAGTCGCATAGTTCTTTTCATTCTCTTTCAATTTCTTGGACTCATAATATATTACAAACCCATTCTGGTTGAGGACTCCTCTCAGTCCTTCTTTGCATGCATTTGTACACACTACAAAATCTTCATTTGGATATGCAATCCTCAGGATTGGAGCATTGGTTAACAGTTGCTTCAATTGTTGGAAGCTTCTCTCACATTCTTTTGTCCACTGAAATTTCTTCTCCTTCCTTTGCAAGGAAGTGATGGGGTGATCTATCCTAGAGAACCTTGCAATGAACCTTTTGTAATAGCCATCTAGACCCATAAAGGATATGACTTATGTTACATTCTTCGGTGCTGACCATTCTCTAATGGATTCTATATTCTCAGGATCCACTACTATCCCATGTTTTGAAATGATATGTCCCAAATAATGGATATGATTTTGGTAGAATGAGCACTTACTCAATTTGGCATACAGTTGGTTCTCTCTTAGCACTTGCAACACCATTCTTAGATGTTGTTCATTCTCTTCCTCCGACTTGGAATAAAACAGGATGTCATCCAAAAAGACTATGACAAACTTGTCCAGATATTCTCTGAATACACCATTCATTAAACACATGAAAACAGTGGGTGCATTTGTTAACCCAAATGGTACCACTGTGAATTCATAATGACCATACCTTGTTCTGAAGGTGGTCTTGTTTATGTCTTCATCCTTTATCCTTAACTGGTGGTATCCTGACCTGAGATCTATTTTTGAAAATGCCTTGGCATTCTTCAACTGATCGAAGAGATCATCGATCCTTGGCAAAGGATACTTGTTCTTAATGGTCACTTTGTTCAATTGTCTGAAATCGATACACAATATTAACATCCCATCCTTCTTTTTCATGAACAAGACCGGGACACCCCAAGGTGATACACTTGGGCTTATGTACCCCTTCTTCAGAATTTATTCAAGTTGCAATTGCAGTTCTTTCATCTCTGGTGTACTCATTCTGTAAGGAGATTTTGACATCGGAGTTGCTCTGGGCATCAGGTTTATAGAGAAATCAATATCTCTATTCAGCGTTAGTCTGGGTACCTCCTGGAATACATCATCAAAATCCTTTAATACTGCATGGTATTCAATATTTGACACCTTGTCGTTAGGTGCTTCTTCCATATGGGATGCAAATATTTGGCACCCTTTCCTGTAGCACTTCTTCAGCTGCATTGCTGAGATTTCTCTGACAACAACTTCTCTAGGAATTCCTTGGACTATTCTCTAATTTCCTTCCTCATCTAGGCAAGTGAATGCCTTGTTACGATAGTCTAAGATGGCATGGTGTTGGTCCAACCAATCCATTCCAATTAGACAGTCATAGGAACCTAAAGGTAAAAAGTTCAATTCATCCTTTGTGCTCAGTTCATTCATGTCCACTGGATAGGACTTAACCAACTCAGTAACTTTTCTTTTGGTTCCTATAACCAGCTGCACTAACCAACATTTTCCATGCTTGCTTCTTGGAAAATGCAAAATTTCCACCACTCTAGGATATATATAACTATGACTAGCTCCTGAATCAATTAAAATAGTAATGGTATGGTTGTTGATCATACCTTCCACTTCAATCATATGTGATTGAAACTCAGATTGCTTGTTTTCCAGGGATGCATAGATCCTTGGTATTCTACTTCCCATGTCTTCCATTGATTCTGCATGTTGAACATTGTGGACAGCTCTCACTTTGTCATTTCTGTGGGGGAAATATTTGTACCTATGATTTCCTTTACAACCCCAACATTCCATAGGTGTTTGTCTTGGAATTTGTCCACCTACTTCAACCTTCCTGGGCTCTCTAAAAGATGGTTGTCCTTGAGGACTGATTCTGAAAAAAGGATTTCTTAGTTCCCTTCTTCCTCTGATCCATCTTGAATCTCTTCTTGTCTTCCCAAGCCTTTCGTAAAGTAGGATTTTCACTTTGTTTCTCATATAAGCATTTTTCTCTCCTTATGGTTCTTCCATAGTCTTGGGATCATCATACTGGATCTTGTCACTGATGGAAGATGGTAATCCACTCAGATACCTTTGAATTTTGATAGTCTCATCTTTGATGAAAGGAACGTACTTCAGCAATTCCAAAAACCTTCGTTCATATTCATCAATGGACATGCTACCCAACTTGAGTTCAAATAACTCTTTCATATTTTTGTCATAGTATCTCTTAGTCAATTATTTCTTTTCGAAATACTTCTTGAATCCCTCCCAAGTAACATTTTTCTCTTTAATGTGTTGTACCTGCACAAGTTGATCCCACCACATGGATGTCTTTCCTTTCAGTTGATACATTGCAATTCTTCCTTCTGCATGAGAGGAATAATTCTGCAGTTGGAAATATTTCCTCATGCCAAGAAGCCATGTCTCAAAATATTCCTCCTTCTTATGCTCTCCATCAAATGTAGGAGGCTTAATATTGTTCATTTATCCCTTCAGTTCATCCATTCCAAGTCTCATATGCTTTCTAGTAGGATATGGACTTGAATTACTATGTTCCCTCCTCTTAGAGCACCCTTGGGAGTGATGTTGGTGTCTTCCAACACTCCTTACTTTCCTTCTTTCATCAGGAAACATGTGACTTATTGATTTACTCGAGTCACTTCCTTTATCCAATTTATTTTCTATCCTCTCCAGGATCTATATCAAATTTATGTTGAATTCTTCATGTTGTTCCCTAGCTTTCATGAGCTTTTTTTTATCTACTCGGTGAGTCTGAGCATCTTTCTGCAATCTTTCAATGATTCTCATTATGTGCCCTAACTTATCTATCTCTTCTCCATGCCCATTGGAGTTTGATCCTTCAACTCCCAAATGGACATCCATTCCTTTTACTTCATTCTCTGAACTGGAAGCATTATGTGCCTCCTTCATTTCTCTGTACTCTACGGCAATTCGCTTCAGTTATGAAAATCATTGACTCTGCAAACACAATGTGCAGTTAACCGAAATTTGTCAGGCCATCAGCCCTTAACAATTCCCACAGTATTCATAAATCAATATGATTCAAGAAAAAATTCGAATTCCATTTTCTTTTTGAGCTCCACTCTGCTATAATTTTCGGACACTAGTCCCTTTCTCTCATCCCCCAACCCACATGATCATGGGTTGTGACCAAGCGCTAGATAAATGGGTTCTTACGCGGGCCTTCAGCTTTGGGAATTTTCAAATCACATCCCAACAAATTTCTTAGAGTTCCGTATTACCGAACTCGCGAAGTAGGGTGGATCATCAGTCCACGTCTACCCAGCATCCAATGGCTGGCACTCACTATGGAACCTCAAGCATCCGAGTTCTAGGACTTTAGAGTTTCGGTACTTCGAAGGATTTCACATCTACACATTTTGAACCGTTAATCTCTGAACATTCCCACATCACCATTGGTGACTTCATTACGACACATCACTTACATTTTCCAATTGCGGGGGCATGCAACGGTGGTTTGGGGTAACCCGCCTTTCATCTCATAATTATTCTGACACTAACATGTAACCCCTCAGTGAAACCGCGGCTTGGATTGCGGGACCGCCTTGGAGAATTAACTTTGGTGCAACTTGGGTCCCCGCAATGCCTCCTGACCATCGATCTTGATGTATTGTGATCAACACCAGTGTGGGTCCTCGACCTTTAACTTTGTTATGTAACCTCAGGGCCCACATAGTATAGTTGTCAACATTTCAGGTGGGGGTATGTGGAAGGTATAGGAGAGGTCCCTATCACCTCCAGGTGATGTCATTATGACTCACCACTTTGGCTCTTCGAGCTTCGGACCTTCATACTTTGAGAGTTCTTGCCTCCGCACACACTAATTCTTCCAAATGTCAAAATCCCGAGCAAGCCCATCTGTTGACATGTGTCCCTCTTGATGGTCTGGATTAACTCCGGACTTTGGGGCTTTGGGATCTTTCTCCCTTCACCACTGCATTTGAAATTTTTAACATTGGCTTGATCCAACAGTTGAGCTCTTCTCCCCAGATCTAGGGTGTAGATCCACTTAGGGGCTTCGGAAGTTTGTGCATCAGCACCTCCCACTTCTCTCGATCACCGCACTTCAAAGTTACGATATTTCATGATATCTACGGCTCACAACCACTTGTGTGTAGATCTGGCGAACTAAACACCACAAGTGTTGTGATTTCTTTCTCTGTGGCCAAATACCACGTCTGTCACAGTTTTATAATACCGCTACACATCCTGAGCTCCATAACGCAACCAAGGTAACTTCTTAGCACTCAGGAATGTTCTACAGTTTGAAATTGGTTCCTCCAGACATAATTTCCACTTGAAACCTTGGCTCCAATGACCACTTATCCGGCCCATCCAGGCTCAGTGCTTGAACCTTGGCCATGAACTTGATTTTTTTCCATTTCGACAAAAATTCACTCTAAAATATTTGTCTCGTTAACCACTAACATGGCCCATCTAGGCTCAGTGTCGAAACCATGCCTCTGATACCAATTTGTAACGTCCCTAGCCACCAATAGGCCAAGAAACGTCACTGCTCTGACACTTCACTTAGCTATGATACCAATTTGTAACATCCTTGGCCACCAACGGGTCAAGTAACGCCATTGCGAAACATACATATGTTATATATATATATATAACATGCATATTTGATGAATTTAAATCAAATAACATAGATTTACCATTTCCATACAGACTCAATTGGAATTAACAGTAATTCATACATGTAACGGAATACATGATAACATTAAAGAATCACACACGTGCATAACATATATAATTAAGCACGGAAATGATACTTATCTTTTAACTGGAGTAAAACCACCAACTGCGTGTAGACCTTCCATGAACCTCCCAGCCTTAGATCACGTTGCTCATCATGCTCAGTAGTGGGTCACCCTCGAGCTAGGAGTAAGCTCCACCCAAGGCAAGGGAATCCTAGACTAAGCTGAGGTCACAGGAAACTGCGCAGTGCAACTGGAAGGATTCTCTCCAGGAGCCTTCTTATGCCCACTACTCACGGACTCTCATTCCCCACATGCATGTTCCACCCTGAGAATATGCACCTTCATTGTTCCAGTCCATTGATTGTTCCACTTCCCCTTTCAGGGTCTCGACAACAGGTCGGATCAAGAATTCTCAGAGCTCTGTAGCTGGTGTTGGAATCTCTCTAGGAGAAAATCACTTCCCAGCAACTCTCTCACCTGGGGAGAGTTTTTCGCAGGCTTGACAACCTTCCTCTTCAACCACGGGCCTGACAACCCGCCTCTTCAACCACGCTTCCACTCAGTTCCAGTAAAAAAATGAGGACAATAGCAATGGTTTAATACGACTCAGGAAAAAGGCAGCAACCCAAAAAAGGTTAAGGTACGAACTTGGTTTTGGCTCATGCAGACATGTTGGTTTCACAGGATAACACGGGTCAGATTTTCCCCAGTGAGTGGTTTCTCATAAGTGTGTGGGTATGTAGAGGTCAATCGCAGAGGAAAAATGGTTAGACAAAGGAAGGGAGAATGGGGAGTGAACCCCCAACATGAGTTGACTCTTCATTTTTAATTTCATGCGCCCAGGTCGACACCTGTCTTCCTGGAGCTGCATGCACTCCATTTATCATTCGTTCCCTTTCCCGAAACTCAGGATAAGACATATCCCTTTAATCATATTTTGGAATAATAATAAATTATTATTATTCTCTTGGAGTTAATCCCTTATGCTTATCCCCTAGGCCCAAATACTTAGACCCCTCCCTTACCCTACCTAGTGGAAGCTTATTCCCCCATCACTATTTCTTCATGATCGATCTACGCACATCGATTTTTTTATATTACTGATATGAATAGTTACATGTGCAAAAACAGGCTTCTGGCCTTTAACACTTAGGATCTCTGGCCTAATAATACATAGGCCTATCATCTTATAATTTCTTGGCTCACCAGCCTACAAACATGTTTACAATTCATAAATACAACGGGGGCTCATCCTTGGGGATATTACAATTCATGCCTTTATACCTCAAACATACTTGGGTCCCTTACCCATGCTTTTTTGCTACTAGAATTCGCTACCGGACTTCTCCAAGGGTTGACATCAATCTAAAATATCACTCTCTAAGGGTTGACATCAATGACAACCAATAGTCCATACCAATTTTCCATCAACCTAAGCCAATTGTCTGACAAAAAACCCATGAGAACTTCAAGTTTTGTTGCTCACATAATCATCCTTTTAGGTTTTGTAAGGACCTCTATTTATCTTTCTCACATGGTCACTTCTTCTATAGGATCTACAATCTATTGCTTTATGACCAAAATTATTTCAACAAAAACAATATCCAAGAAAGAGATTTTGGTATCGTTTGGTGAAAGGCCTTCTTTGTGGAATAGCTCTTCTGGACTCATTCTTGTTGTTCTTGTGATAAGAATCGGGAATATTTTGGTCATCATTTCATTTCCTACTCTTGCTTTCATTATTGATGGTGACTTTGAGAATATTATCATAGCTTTTAGGTTTTTCTTCTAGATTATTCTAATTCTCATCATAGCCAAGACCAATCTTGATGAATGGTGACCTTTGGAAACTAAGGATATCATTTAAATTTTCAGTGCTATTTTCAAAATTCAAATGAGTATTTAACTTCGTCAATTTTTCTTTTAATGAGACAGCTTTAGACTCTAACTTCTCATGGGTTTCTTCCTTTTATTTGAGCTAACTTTTCACTGCTTGTTCTAGTCCTTTTGCTTCTTCTAGTAATTATCTTCAATGTTTCTTCAAGATCATGATCCTTATTTTCAAGTTTCTATAATTTCTCCTTCAAATTTATATTCCTTTTTCTAAGTCTGTCTATTTCTTCTAGTGTACTAACAAGTTCTTCTTCAAGATCTTCTTCTTCTTAATCTAGATTTTCTTTCTGATCAACAAGCTTTGTTTCCATGGTTATGGAGAGAGATTCTTCTTCATGATCAATATATTCCCTTTCTGCATATGGACACTTAGTAGAAAAATGGCCTATTCTACCACAATTAAAGGATTTGATTGGTGGCTTTCCTTAGTATTTTCTAGGTCCTTCTTTTTTTTTCTCACAAATTGTGCTTCTTCTATCTCTGATTCACATATGGAACAATCAACAGATCTCTCTTCATAAAAATTTTGTAGCTTGTCCCAAATTTATTTAACTTATGTGCACTTTGTTACCTTGATAATATCGTAATATAATAGGCCACTCAAGATGACATCTATTGATTTTTCATTGTTTTCACTTGACTCCTTCCCATCTTCATCTATATAACCTATTATGATTGATTCCTAAATACCAAACCCATGGGCCTTGAAATATATCCTCATTATTATACACCATGCTACACAGTTTGTTCCATCAAAAAAAGGGGATCTATTTGTAGGGAGACCTTCCCTACAATCCATATGCACTCAAGATATTTCTTCCAGTGGTTAAACTATTTCTGAAGGAACCTACTATGATACCAATTGTTGAACTTATGATTATACTAAAAGGGGGAAGGGGTGAATAAGTATAAGATAATTTTTAATTTATTTAACCATTCATCAATAATTCATTAACTGAGAAACAATAATCACATATAAACTCAAATCATAAGTCATTGAGTTTAACATGGAAACCCAATCGGGAGAAAACCATAAACTTATCTTTATAAATGTATGTAGGAACCAACCTATTGTTACAAATATTGTAGGAAAAAACCTAATCAAGACACCAATATCTTTAATTGATCACTAACTCAACAAAGTGTAGGAACCAACCTACTAGAGACACCAATATCCTCAACTGAGAACCAACTCAACAGCACCTGTAGGAACCAATCTACTCTAACAATATTTGCAAGACCAACCTATTGGAGACACGAATCCCCTCACCTAAGCACCAACTCAACAAGATATGTGTAGACACCAATACAATATATGCATACACATAGTACTTCTAACTTCACCCGCATGCTTCATTCCACAAAAAATCCTTCAAAACTTACACACATGTAGCCTTCATTCCCTAGTGAGCTTCATAACATCATTCCTAGAATGTAATTATTAACGAAAACATTCAAGGATGGAAACATCCACTAATGGAAACATCACAACCTCAAAAATGTGCACACAAAAACACTACATACCTTCAGTCCTTCATAGCACACCTTAAGAATAAGAAAAATCCCAAGAAAAACCCCTTAGACTTACATTGCACACCTTTATATCCAAAAGAGACACCCCAACTCCTTTAGCGCACCTCAGATCACTTCTTTGCACCTCATACTTGATTTATTTCTTGGTTTCACTACAAATGCACACATCTATCCTATATTTGTATTAATTATGTCCCCTCTTTTAGGGTCGACCTGTAAATAATGGATAAGTCGACCTCATTTTTATAGTTGGGTTGTTGGACAGAAAAAATTGTATCTCCTCATTCCTGGGGAGTTAGAGGGAATTCCATATACCATTGGGAAGGTATCAAAATAATTTTTCCATCCATAGAACTTTTTCTCCCATTTGATCTAGGTATGTAGGGTAACAATGTTGGATTACTAAGAGGGGGGGTGAATCAGTAATAGAGAAATTGAATCATTTTTACCATAGTATGTAAGTGTTATTTATATTTATGATCAATGTAACATTATAATCAAATAAGTGCAAAGTAAATAAACCATAAACAATGAAAAATCACACACATGCACAGTACACCAGTATTTTACGTGGAAACCCTATGCGAGAGAAAACCACAAAATGATTTTTCTTATATATATTTAAGAATTACATTCATTAGAAGCACCAACTTCCTTTGTTCTCCAGTTGCAATTGGAAGGAGGCTTTGACCCCCCTATATTTTCAAGCTACAACCTAAGGGAAGATCCAACTCCCCAATTCTCTAGATACAACCAGAAGGAGGCTACAACACCTTATTTTCTCCGGCTACAATTGGAAGGTGGATACAACCACCTATCCTTTCCCCATCCTACTGCCCTGAAATATAAGTAACATGATGAAACCATTGCCACACTGTCAATGTGAGATATATTGTTCTAAACATGTACCAATGTGAGCCAACAACATGTAACCAATCTGTCCCATTGTCCTGTAACCAACCTGTACATGTACTCAACTTGTACCAATCAAAATCCAACATGTATGTGACCTATCTATGTTGTAGCACACGTATGTACGTTCTATGTATGTACTGCAGCATGCATATGTACGCGGGTTGTATATACTACAACATGCGTACGCCTTCTGAAAGATAGGGTTTTTCACTTTTGTTGAAACTCAGACACTCAGATGCCTCTTGTCAACTCAACCCACAACCTGTCACTATTTCCAATATATAGCTATGCCCTGATCACTATAGACTTTCCTGGGAGATTTCTTTCATACTCTAGAGACCTGGCATCTTCATATTCTCATTTTTTTATGGCTTTACTCTCATGTAAGCACCCTATTATATTTTTATCTCGCGTATGTATGCACCCTATTATACTTTTATCCCACATATATTCTCACCCTATTACATTATTAGCCTGTGTACATCTCAGAAACTAGGGTTTTTTCAGTATTTCTAAAAATCTGAAACTTTCATTGTCAACCCTTCGTGTTACCTCAGACTTGTCCAACTTCAGATGTATCAATGAGTACCTGCAATAAACCTTACACAATAATAGATATTCAATGTGATCAATAGGTGGTAATAGGAGATCCATAATTGCATGTAGCTTCCTCAAGGGGTTACCTTCTAACCAACTTACCCCATTTTCCTTCTTTTAGGGCTAACCCACTGTTGGCATAGGGGAAAACCCAGGGTTCAACGCTACAACAGCGCACTAACAAATCCCTAACTACTGGCCCTTTCGGAAACACCTGTGAAGCAAATGAAGTCTCACCCAAGGTAGAGGCAGGGGTGGTTGAAAGACTCAGGTGTCTGCAACCTTAGCTAGGACACAGATCTGTGATTACAATACTTAATAAAGCACTTAACACCATCAATTCCTCAATATACAATCAATAATCACTTCGTTGATAAAATAGGGCTTCACAACATTCACACTCGTATTTAAGCACTTAGCATCAAAAAGATAGGTCAAATCTAGTAGATCAAGCACTCAGCACATTCATATAGATCTGATATGACATTCTCATACATCATTAGCACTAAGCATAAGCGTATCTATCTAATCATCTCAAAGCACTTAGAAAAAGAGGACATAAACACATTAAGACAAGCACAAATCAAGAAAACACAGTGTTTATGTGGTTCACCCCCACCCTGGGGATACATCCACCAACTCTTCTTCTTTATTGTCTTCAGTTAATCAGTTACAAGCACAGAGCCATCAAAACCCTACTCCACATAGGACAGAACATCTACGCAGCTCGCTAGATCCTTCTTCCTTGCGTTACACCATAAAGCCTTCCACTATATGTTACAACCACTTGCACTTAGCTCTGCAAGTCTCTTACAGTCATGCACGAAGCACTTACAAACCCTACTTGCACTTAGCATACATCACATAGATGTCGATTCAAATACTTCTTGCATTTCCTAGCCTTCTATTTATACATACAAAATAGGCCTAAGCATGGGTAAACCCATGGGCCGACATCCCAATCTCATTACATAATCCCAAAAACCCAAAAGTGGGCCGAGATCCCTTGATCTCCGCTTCATCTTGCGCTCCTCCTTCGATAGGTTTTCGAAGTCCCAAAATAGGTCATTATGACCAAGAATCTGCCAAAACTTGGTCAAGGGCCAACAGGCCCCCAACACTCACCTGTGACTCATCCCAAGTCACTTTGATCTGACCATTTCTACTTTGAAGGCGTCAAGCTTGGCTTGAGCTGCTTCGACCTATTGTTGTGTGATGTCTTCTTTCTCGGTGAACTCCTAGATCATTGCATCGTTCACAGGCCCTTCTAGGCATTGTTCTGTTGTGATGATAGCATATTCTAGCTCTGCTCCTCGGCTTTCAACCTCTATGAATAATTGGCATGCCTTATCTTGTACTGGTTGAAGTCGTTGAGTAACTTCCATCACTCTACTTTGAATCATATGGATCTAATGTTGGGCGGTGCATTGCTCCTGAGACCGCTTCATTCTTTCCACGGCTGACAAGGCCTTCAGCTGTGTCTGTAGTGTGTCTGTGTGCTACTTTGCTTCCTTGAGATGAGACTCTAATGCCTATAACTCTGGATTCTCGGTGAGGTTCACATATGTTTGGGTGTTGCAGTTACTCGATTGCTTGCACTCCAAGGCAAGAGCTTTTAGTCTGTCAATTGTGCTGAGGGCAGTTGCCTCCCTTTGGTCTCTTACATCTTGAGGAGTCTTGGGCACATTGCGGAGATCCAAGTCTACAATGCGTTGCTGGAGCTACTGGATTACCTCTTCAAGTTGGGCCACCTGCTATGGAACTCGCTCTTCGTCCTTTACTTCTACAATTGTCACAGAGCGAAGTGCTCTGTAAACCATTTCCTTTACTTCGAGTTGCTTTGTGAGCAACTGTTCCTAGCTTTGCTACAGTTGTGATTTTTCTTCATCCCACTTTTCTTGTAGATCAATTTTCTCTCATTCTATAGTACTACATTGTTCTACAAGGTCTCCATGTATTTGTGTCATAGCCTGGGTGGCTTGCGCTATTTCTTCCTAATCTTGTCGAAGGCGAGCTTCGATTGTATCATCGATTTGGTGGAGTTGAGTTGGCTCATATCCCAGTTCTAGTGTTCCTGCTAACAGAGGCGTAGTGGAGACTGTGTGGCTAGATTGGAGTGTATGTTGCACCCCTTGAAGTTCAACCTTAATCCGATTGAACACCTCCTACTACTTAGCATCTTGCTTCTCTTCTATTTCCAGGGAAACAACATTTAGGGATACTACAATGAAATCGAAGTCGTCGAAGGTGAGGGTGGTCTGCATTTTGGTCATAGTTGCTTTCACTTTCTTCTGGGAGGAAGGTTTTGGCAGGGAAAACTTCCTTTTCTTTGAGGGATCCTCCTCGTCTCTAGGCGGTGTAACCTTGGATTTCTTTTTTTCAACTTCTGTTCCATTTACCTCTTCATCATCACCTTCTTGTTCTGGTGATATGGAAGCAGTCTTTATTGAGGTACTGTCTATATCCTGAACCTCTTCAGTCTTCTTTGTCTTGCTAGGTCCAGGTGTATCCTGCGCAGTTTCTGTACTATCTACATCGGATATCTCCATAGGGTCTGTTGGAACAAGGAGGTCCATCGACCATTCCTTGGTAATTTCTTCCAAGTCCTCCTCTGTCAGCTTTTAGTAAGATTGAATTTGTTGCTTTTGCTCATCGGTGCACACTGTAATATAAATGAAATGGGGGTCCGCGTTGAATTTCATTAAAGGCCAAAACCTGTGGAGAGTATCCGGGGTCATACGAGGCTCGAATTGGATGTCTAATTTTAGTTGATTGTAATAAGTGTGGAATATGGAATTTGACTGCCATTGCTTGTTCATGTCACTGGAATACCATAGTGTACTGAACTTTACGATCAGATCTTGAAAGGGCTCGATGTCCGGGAAGGTCACACCTTCTAGCATCTCCCATGAGATGAAAGTGATCAAGATAAGAAGCCAACTAAAGTGGAACTTATATCCTTGATATTGTGCTTCCCTACAGTCCAGTTCCAACTGGTTCACGAGGTACTTCATCCAATTCATTTGTAGGCCCTCCGTGCACTTCCCTGGGAGCTCGACTACAAAACCAGTGACTTGGGTGGGTCGATTCTTGTGGACTAACTTTCTTGCGATCAATCCAAAATCTATGTGTGCTTTGGATAGAGGCTACCTTGTAGCCTCACGTTCCCTTCTCAACATCATCATAGGTATCCTTGATCCTTTGAGCTAGAGCGTGATCCATTGTTTTTCTGGGATAGAAATCTTGTGGGTCAGAGCCTTGCATACTCAGCCCTGTGATCTGATTGATCAACGTCGAATCCACTGTGATATGGCAGTTTAACCACAAGTATCTGCCATGGTAACATGACAGCAACAACTTGATGCATGCATTCACTTCTTGGTGTCTTCTGAAGTGAGGAATATTCATGAAGTTGAGCAGTGTGGATTGCGCGAGGTTATGGATCCATGATTGAGGAATTATCTTTGAATTCTTTCCTTTTGTCATGGTAAGGTAATTATGTGGACTGAGCATGTCGTAGACCTTCCTATCATCGAGGTTGAAGTCTCTAAACTTCAACACTGTTATCTTTTCTTGATCCACGTGAACTGCACGTATCCCCTTTAGGAGGTATGCAGTGACCAATTCGTACTCAAAGTCTCTGGGCACACAGTCTCGATTTATTGCGCCACTCAGAGGTGGTAGATAGGCGGGTAAAATTCTCGAAATAAACTTAGCATTCGCGAGATCATCTCTGTGCTTGGTTTGGTTCTCATCTGCGGGTCGTGATGGTCCGAATCGAGCAGTGGATGGAGAGGTTGGCAATCCTCTCGTCGATGATTCTTGTAGACCAGTAGACAATCCTCTCTCTGACATGACTCTTTCAGTCATCAAGTCGAGGAGTAATTCGGTTACGGATTCTTCAACTACAGTGATCTCGTCGGACATACGCCCTCGGGATTAATAATATTGGGTTCACAATTAACTCACATACTGCACTAGAATAAAAATCAAGATGGAAATGAACATTGTATACAAGTCACTTGGTCTGCAGGCTCAAATTCTTGGTTAGCAAAAGTGTTCTTCGTGCATGGCCCGACGGGATAAATAGGAAACTCGACAACGGTTCGCTTGTAACAGGTATGAAGCCTCATTAACTCTTGTTATGTCTTCTATGGCATGGTCCAATGGTCTGGTGTTGAGATATAAATGATTTTCAACCCATTCGGAGCGGCAGTCGAATGGATATATCAGTCCCAATAGCTATATTGCTTCGTCATGGCGAAGTGGCATGTGTCGTTCTTCTAATATCCCGACGAAGCTCGAATTTTGCAAATTTTCCTTCTGCAAAGTTCCTTTTGGAACCTTCTATATATTTTCAATCTTAGTTGTCTTCTTACTTAGCTTTATAGCCTTCTTTCCAGTGATCTTCATCTCGGTGGTCCTTTTTCCATTCTAATTCTTGTCTTCTTCAGACATAGTTACTACGCATTGTTGAGATTCTCTCCTAGGACTCATGGGTAACACTTCTTATTTATCTAGGATAGGTACTTTATTGTTGTGAGTCTTCTAATGTTCTTGCAGCTTCGACATCTGGGTCTTTAGTTTTAAGTAGCTTCGACATGTTCTTATGTTCTTCAATCAAGTATGTGATCCTTCTAGTCATGAAATCTTTTAACTCTTGTTTCTTCTGCTCCAAAACTTTTTCTTCTTCTTTTCGTCTGGCTTGATCTCTTTCAATCCAAGGTTTCCCTAGTAACATGGTAAACAGGGCATGGTCCTCAATAAATTGAATAATCTCAAAATCTTCTTCTGTCGAAGTTCCATTGGCATTCATAGATATCCGAGTGAGCTTTCCATGTAGGTTTACCAGTTTTCCTCTAAATAACCCTATTCCTCCTAATGAAGGGATCATAGCAGGCCTTCCTATAGCTTCCCAAGTTCTCTCTGTCATGATATTCACCTGTGTTTCCTCATCTAGAGCACAGTCAATGTCGAAGTCTCCTATTCTTGCTTCAAGGAATTACTTGTCTTTAAAGATTTCTTATAATCTAACATGTCGGTGGTCATTCAAGGTTTCTTTCATCTGTAGCAATACCTTCTCTGACTCTTTCTGGAGTTCTTCTATAGCCTTAGTTTCTGGGTTTTCCTTAGGGTTTTCTTGTCTTGTGTTCATACTTTCAAGCTTAGAAATCATTCTAGGGCAATCCAACACTTCATGGTTCATAGCTTTGCAATAAAGACAACTAGGTTGTCTTCCAGGGCATTCCTTAGCAAGATGTCCCAGTCTTCTGCAACTGTAACAGAGGGTTAATCCTCTCTTTCTTTTAAATGATCCCCGACTTCTCCTGTACTGCGCCCTAGGATCATGGGATCTAACCTGCAATAAATTATTTCTAGGATCCTGCATCCATTAGTTAGTCCAAACATTCTTTTTATGCATAGGTTTAATATATCTTTCACTATTCTTATCAGATCTAGTCATATCATATCTTCTTTCATCTATTAATTCCCTATTTTTTAAGCTAGGATAGAATCTATCAAACATACCTAGATCCATACTCTAGAAACAAAATATTTCACTTATCTTACTTCTACAGAGCACAAAGCTTTCAGATCAAGAATTTTTCTACTATTCTTACCTCTATCAGAGCACAGAGCTTACATATCTTACCTCTTTTTAATCAATAATTCCCACTTTTACCTTCCTTAGGAAACAAAGCTTTCATATCTTACCTCTTTTCTTCAGATCAGACTTCTTTTCCTTAGCACAAATCTTCTTAGGTCAAGTAGAATGTTGTGCACTAGGGCAACAGATCTACGCATGGAGCTTTCACAGTTTCAGGATGAGTCTTTGCACAAAGCTTCTTCTTTCTCAATTCCCAACAATCACAGTTTCAGGTCCCGGCAACGAAAACATTTGTTGGCATAGGGGCAGACCCAGGGTTCAACACTATAACAATGCACCAAAAAAGCCCTAACTATCGGCCCTTTCGGCAACACCTGTGAAGCAAATGAAGTCTCACTCAAGGTAGAGGTAGGGGTGGTTGCAATACTCAGGTGTCTGCAACCTTAGTTGGAACATAGATCTGTGATTACAATACTTGATAAAGCACTTAGCACCGTCAGTTCCTCAATATACAATCAATAATCACTTCGCTGATAAAACAGGGCTTTGCAGCATTCACACTGATATAACATATTTAAGCACTTAGCATCAACAGATAGGTCATATCTATCATATCAAGCACTCAGCGCATTCATATATATATATCTGATCTAACATTCTCATACATCATTATCACTAAGCATAAGCATATATATCTAATCATCTCAAAGCACTTAGCAAAAGAGGATATAAACACATTAAGACAAGCACAAAGCAAGACAACACAGTGTTTACATGGTTCACCCCCACCCTGGGGCTACGTCCACCAACTCTTCTTCTTTATTGTCTTTAGTTAAATGGTTACAAGCACAGATCCATCAAAACCCTACTCTGCATAGGACAGAAGATCTATGCAGCTCGCTAGATCCTTCTTCCTTGCGTTACAGCACAAAGCCTTCCACTATTTGTTACAACCACTTGCACTTAGCTCTGCAAATCTCTTACAGTCATGCACAAAGCACTTGCAAACCCTACTTGCACTTAGGATACATCACATAGATGTCAATTCAACTACTTCTTACATTGTCTAGCCTTCTATTTATACATACAAAATAGGCCTATGCATGGGTAAACCTGTGGGCCGACATCCCAATCCTGTTACATAATCCCAAAAACCCAAAAAGGACCCAAAAGTGGGTCGAGATCCCTTGATCTCCGCTTCGTCTTGCACTCCTCCTTCGACATGATGTTGAAGTCCCAAAATAGGTCACTATGACCAAGAATCTCCCAAAACTTGTTCAAGGGCCAACACCCACTTCTAAACCACTTTTCTACAAATAGTAAATTCTCCACTTCTAGTTGCAATTAATTTATTTTAAATTATTTTCTTATTGCAACAACTTAACCCATTATTAACTTCTAGTTTTACTCACTCGACTAGTCAACTTCTTCTAGGAGCTTCTAGAATAATTTTGACTTCTTTGACTTCTAGATAACTCATGTGGGTTCTCCAACTTCACAAGGCCATAACTCTCTAACTGTGAGGATTTATGTGGTGTTCCACATATCACCAGAAATGGAATGGCATGTAGTATCCATATAGAATAATATTGTCTGCAAATATATTAATCTTCGTACCATTATACATCAATCAAACTGAATTCCCTCATCCATATTGTTGGGGCTACCAAAATTTTCTACTAGACTTGCTTCAAGGATTGACATCAATGAAAACCAACCCAATTAATAACAAATATCCCCCTTTGGCATTGATGGAAACACTAAATTCATGTCTCTTATGCTCCCCTTGTGACCATTGCTCCCCTTGGAAACATGCATGGGTTTTCAGGGTTCCTACACACAAGGGTTTTCCCTATGTTATAGCTCTATGATATATGTGCAGGGTCAAACATTAGTACTCAACCTAATATTTTAGGGCACCAACTAAGGAGGCTCGATTGTACCCTCATTCGTACTACCCGATTACCTAGGTACCAAAGAGTATCTTCCCGAGTGTTGTTCTCGATGTCACTACAGAAGTCAAGCGATCGATAGGTTGATCTAGAGCTGGTTTCAGGAGACCTAGGCGATTCTTGATATACCTGACAATACATGGGAGTGATGGCCATGTACAGATTCTATCTGATATAGTACTAATTGAAGGGGTACCAAAAAGGGTTACATATGTTTCCAACAAGGTGAAATGTTTGTTTTGAATAACCCATGGAAACCGTTTGTATTTTTTGTTTGTAGACTTCCTCAACCGCATTTTTACCCGCTAAATGACAGATCTTTATGCTTTAAAGATGTTGGTAGTACATGTCTCTACCATGAAAAAAAAATTCCCATTGTTTTCATAGAGGAAAGATATTTGATACCACTCGTAAGGTACCATATGTATTATAATAATTAGAAACATAAATATTGCAACAAATACCAACAGAACAACAAAATAATGAGAATAACAACACCAACAATAATACCTTTATTGAATGAAAGCAATCTTCACTTTCCTCTTCGAGGGGGCAACCTCCAACATAGCAAAGTTCTATTACAATAATTCTCAAGATGAGTCTCTCTCATGCCTTATACTCTTTTTTATACTAATTCTATCTTCTAAAGAACATTCTAGAGGAAGATCTTTCTAGAAGCAGAAGCTTCTATTAAGTCTTCTGACATTAGACTTGTTCACATTATTAAATAGGCCTTATTAACTAATGTCGTCATTTATTACATAGAAAATATATTATTCTACCTACGTGAGGGGTTAGGGAGGTTAGGTCCCTAACATCAGCTTATTAATATCTTCATCAAATATAGTTTGCATGGGGGCTTCACCTTTTTTACCAATATATTATCACATTAATTTATAAGGGGGGGTTTTAAATTGTCAAAAATAGATTCAATATATTGTAGCTATTAGGGGGGATTTGGGATACGAGGTGTTTATAGGTATTGGGAGGTATAAAAAGGGTATCTAGTAAAAATATGTGATATCTAGTAAAGATAAGGGTTTTCTTATTGGAAAGGTGTATTGGGAAGATGGTTCAACAAAAGGATTCAACATCTAGTGAAATTAGATGTATTATTTAATATCCCATGAATGCACATGCTATGTCATCGGTTCACTAAATGGAGACTATGTTATCGTTTGGATCCTACCTTCATGACTAGTCTATAGAAATTATCAGTATAAGAGAGATACCATTATTAGGGGGAACATGATGCATTGCAAATTATGTCTTCTCTCTATGGATCTCCATTCAAATTAAGGGGATTGTGGATATCATGTGGTTACTCTTCACTTGAGGCTATGTGTTGATCCATTTTATTGATTATAGCTTTATGGAGCCTACATATCGGTACCTAACTTACCTGTTTATTGTACTTTCTATATATTTGAATAGGTTAGTATAATCACCCTATTGGGACTAGCACACCATCCCTAAAGAATTTGTATAAATACAAATATACACTCCTCATTTGTATCATTTCATTAAAGTGAATTCATTCATTATTTTCCGAAGGGAACCTCTAAACAATTTTCTCTACTTGTGGTCTTTCACTCTATTTGTGTGGTTGATTGTTCTTAGATGAAGATATGGTATGTGGACATATTTCTTGTGATGTATATTAAGGGTTGTTATAAATACATTGGTTTGATTATTGGATTAGGGTTTGTTGAAGAGATCATTATGGATCTACTGTGTTCTTATGATTTGAACACGTATTTCATAGTAGTTTAAGAATCTATGTCATGTGTTGTATTTTTTTTAATTTTGTCTAATTGTGGTCTTTCACTCTATTTGAATGGTTGGTTGTTCTTGGATGAACATATGGTATAGGAATATTTTTTCGCGTGGTCTGTATTAAGGGTTTTTATAAATCTTATCATTTGATGATTGAATTAGGGTTTGTTGAAAAGTCACCATAGATCTAGTATCTTCTTATGATTTCAATACTTATTTCGTATCAGTTTAAGAAGATATGTAGTGTGATGCTTTTCCCCCTATAAAATCACTAAATATAAGAAAAATAGTCATGTGATCAACATAAACTCATTGTGTTAACATTGAGTTTTAGATCTATTTTGGTGATTTGGTTATTGGAATACATAGGGATATTTATAGATCATATTGGTTTTAGAGCATGTTTCTTTCGGTAGTTATGTGGTTCGAGTGAATTATATTCTTACTTGACTCAATTATTGTAAATATCAGGGAGAGGTGTACCTTTTACATCTAGAAATCAAAACAAGAAGGGTAAAGATGTAGATGTAAGCCTCTAATATAATGGAGAAGAACAAGGAAAGACTTGTCAATGCAGAGAAGATAGAATTTGCAAGGTTGGAAGCTCATGTTGTTGACACTTATAGGAGTATGGCTTTATTGATGGCCACTCTTGAGAAAAATATCACCCTCTTTCCAGAGCATCTCAACTCTCATGATAAACTAGAAAATAAAGATGAGTTGAAGAAAGAGAGAAAACCACTAAAGCTTGAAAAATAGAATTCCAATAACTAGTCTTCTTAACCCTGATTCAAAGTAGAATAAAAAGTTGATATATAGCCCCTATGAATGTGAAGTAGACATAGTTAAGTCATATAATAAGCTCATGGTGACTTAATTAGTGACATAATTCTTAATTTAGGGTTTTTGCATCACTATTGTCATCAATAGAGGTTTCTCCCCTCTCATATGTATATCTCTTATCATTTTATCAACACAACCAACTAGTTTATGGTTTTTATTGGAAACATCTTCTTTTATTATTGAAATTTGTAGGTGCAATACAACCTTGAGTGAGAAAATTCCCTCATTTTTCCTTTTCTATGTCTCTTAATTTTTTATATACTTTAGTCATTTCCACAGTTGCAATAATAGTTCTATTTTGTTTTCAATAATAGTTCTATTTTGTACTCTTGAACTCTACAAGTTGGTATTAGAGCTTCAACCATCTTTTGATTTTGTTGTTATTTTAAAAAGAGAAATAAGAAAATTAAAATAAAATAAAATATTGAAAAATAGATCCCAATAGTATGTTACTAAGGACGAGTTGGAGGAAATTTTTATGAAGTTTGTAGAAAAAATTAGATAATTGGTGCAATGAAAACTACCAATGTGCCATGATTCTTCATTCTACAACCAAATCTTT
>ML837403.1:40267-53840 GCA_009831015.1 Picea engelmannii | reverse complement strand
AATTGTTGTAGCAAACTTCATGTGTTTCCTGTTATGAGTTATTTTTATATGCTAACTAATTTGCAGCAGAAAATGCAATGTGGGTTGGCCATTAAACTATGATGAATCTCATTGAGACTTGAAACCGGGTTAGGGTCTGAATTTTTACACCCCCAAATTTTAGGGAAATTCATGGGGGACGAGGGGGATGTCGAGGTCCCTAGCATAGAGGGCCCTCTCTCAAAAATTATTAAAAAGAAACCCAACATAACAATTCATCCAATGTAAATTCATCATTATGCAATGGATTCTTTGATTGCATAGTTTTTTTACTTTTTTTTTTTATTTTGGGGGTTTTTTGGACAAAAATTGTGGGGGAATGCAATGGATTCTTTTATTGCATAATTTTTTCAATTTTTATTTTCTTATTTTTGGGGTTTTTTGGACAAAAATTGTGGGGGGGCACCCAAGCATCCTGCTTTTCGGGGGGTAGAGGGGTGCCTAGGCATCCCACTTTTAAGGGGGGGTGCCCAAAAGCCCCCCATTTTTCGAAACGCTTCCTGCACAATGGCAAAAATTTTCGTTGTGCATTTTGTCAAGTTTCACAAAATGAGGGCTATGGTAAAACATTTCGCCAGGCACCTACCCCCAAATCCTAGGGGCATGGGAAGCATGGGGGGCGCACCCCCGACCCTATGGGATGCATCCCTATATAACATTGCTTTTCTTGTGCACATGGTTTTGGTAAATCAATTGATGGTTTTGCAAAACAACAGATGGTCTTTGCACATTGTTTGATGAGTTGTAATCACCTTGAAGTATTTTATTGGGTAGTTGATTTGGTCAAACTTAACAAGGTTGAGGTGGTTGCACATTGGAGAGAACTCATTGTGTTCTTATCTTGCCCACTTGCATAGGTTTTGAGTTGTAACCACCTTGGAGCATATTTTATGATTATGTGGAGGAGTTGATTTTGTCAAATTTAACGACATGAGATGATTGCACATTGGAGGTAGCCCTTTTCTATTTTGGGGAAGTTGTTGAAGGTCTCAAGACCTTTGACCTATCATGCATGTGAAGTGTTCCACCTATTTGGCACTTTGCACATTTTTATATGGAGTTAGTTGAAGCAACCTACTTTGGGTCCACATGTGTGAAGGAGTTCCTTGTTGACTTGGTTCTTGCACACCTTTCCACACCTTGTTTACATGTGATGATGGGATGTGCCACTCATGAGACCCACACATGCTTCATGGAGGATATTTATTGCACACATGTTCATGCACCTTATGGACCACATTACTAATTTTGTATGAAGTTATCGAGCATTCTTCTAGGAGAAGTATTTTATTATTTTATCACTAATGCATCTTGGAGCACGTACTTAGTGAGCCTTTCTAGGTGGACCTTGTAGCACATCCTCCCATGCCAAGGATTATTTTATGTATTGTTGAGCTAGCACCTTGGAGGGGGCATTGTATGTGGACCAATTTAGCATTTTGACATCGTAAAAGGCTTATTTTAGTGGTGCTCTCTCTCTCTTTGAGGATATTTTGCACACTGCATTCTATTTTTGGATGGGGTAAGCTCTCTTGGAGAGGCTAGTGTCCACATACCATTTGATATGGTCAACCATTGATTGAGGGTGGATCTAACTACTCCATTATTATATTATTTGTTTGATTTGTCATGGAGTTAGTTAGCAAATAATTTATTTTATTGTAAGAGAAGAAAACTCATATAAAGAGGAGATTTCTCTCAGTTTGCAAGGATTGGGAATTTGGAGATTGAGGAGCTCTCCCCTTGGGCTACATTGTACATCATTTTTGGCAAGTTGATGGAGGATTGGAAGTATCATTCTATCATACCATTTCATATGTGAGGCTTAATTTTTGCATGCTTTTAATGTTGTTGGATAATTGTAAGAATCCCTTGCAAAGGATATTATGCTATGAAGGCCTTGTAATCTAGAATCTATCATTTAGATAGGAGTAGTGTGAGGATGTTCTCCCTCTTGTTTCCTTTATCTATTATATTTCTGCATATTTTAAGTCTTCGCCTATCATACAAGTTGTTGTTGTAATTAATATATCATTGTAGGGCAGCACCTTCATAAACTTGTTTAAGAGTGGCACCAATAGAGCTCTCCAAGACTCATTTCTGTAGTTATTTCCAGCACTATTAAGGCTGATTGTGGTATGCTATATGCATACCTTTCCTCCTTAATTATTCACAAAACGACCCTCTTAGATCCATACTTCCTTGACTCCATTTTGCCCAAGATTCGGTAGGCACTAGTCTTGGGGTTTCCATGACCCTTTTATCCTCATACCACTCATTTTTTACCTATATTACAACCTCTTGTTTCATTAAGGTTTACTCTTCAAAAATCACCTAGAGCCTCCATTCCATAGCCTTAGCAATCCTACTTAGGGATACCCCCCTTGTGTTGGAGAAGAGCCAACCTAAAGAGAGAGGAAGAGCTACTAAGGTGACAATGGGTAGCCTTCCTAAGTTACACAAAGCTAGCACTTTGGTGCTTGGAACTTTACACTTTGTGAGTGCTAAATTTTGTTGTAACAATTGGCAAGGAGGATCTATCTAAATAGAAAGATGCAAGGGAAAATTATGTAAAAACTCAAGCTTCCATAGAGGCGCCAATACCACTATCTAGAATAACACAATGCAAGGGAAACACCTAATCTAGGAAAACCGCTTCTAGGATGGATGATGTAGTGAAAAAACCAACTTTTTGAAAGATTCATGGAACCAATTCCTCCCTTTGGATTTCACAAAGGATCTGAAGGAGATCAAAAGCAATTTTAAAAGAATAAAGTGAAAGGAGGTAAAGGACTATTTCCAAACAAGTGATGCAAGGGAGGCATATGGAGCTTATTGGAAAAGTGAATATAAACTTGAAGCTTGGCAGAATGAGAGCCAAGAGAGGAAAAGGAAAATCCAATGTAACTTTTGCAAGAAAAAATGATAACCGTCATCCTCAAACTAGACATTCTAACATGGGGAAAATCTGGTAACGGTTTCTTCACAGTTAATAAGTTAAGGCAGGCTATGAAGCATGGGACAAAATATGGGATAAACGACTATGGCCCAAAAAAGTTTCCTTTAGTTGACCTCCCAAAAAAGAACAGTAATGCAAAATTTCTTTAGGAAAAGAAGCTTTTAAGACCAACAAGATGCCCAAATTGTATGGCAACAAAGGAGGAAGCTGAACACTTGTTCATGGCTTGTGCACTCACAAAATAACTATGGAACATGTTCTTCACAGTGGTTGGAAAAGACATGTTTTCCACAATGATTGGAAGAGAACTGCAGAAGACATGTACACACCTTTGAACTTTTAAGTACATCCACTTGTCTTCTTCGAAACACGCTAGGAGACTACAAGGAGGTTGTCTTCTAAAAGTGTGAACATAGCAGCTTTAGTCTATGAGGAAGGATGTAAAAATCCAATGTTCTTTTTACTTGGCAATTAAAGACACAATTGCAATGTACCACAGTCTATCGATGCATTACCGAATTCTTTATGGTAAAATAGTCAAACCTCAAGGATTTGACCTTTCCTCGTGAGTGTTTCATAATCAACCCAACTCGATTCCAAGATAAAATTAGAATTAATCTATAACAAGTTCCACATTATAAACATACCCATTCTAAAAATTGGAACTTATTATAACAAAAATGGCAATATAGCTTATACTGATTCCAAGATTAAACTAGCATATAACAATTCTATAACAATTTGGTATACCAATTCTATAACAAATTCCACATTATAAAGTTCACAAACCAAACTAAAACTGCTCGAGAAGCCAAAGTAACTCCCATCATGACAACAATAATAATACTCTTTGAATCATATATCACACCTAATTATCGGGTTTATCCTCTGGTTCGGAATCTTTCAAAATGATACTTGACACGTCAAATAACCTTTAGACAATGCCAATTAGCTGGCTCTCTATGTAGATCAAGTATATGAGTATAGTGCTCATGTTTGTAAACTTAGAGCAGTAAAATGTTCCTGGACTTCCAATGTGGATTTCACCCTTGATTTTCTACCCTTGTGGCTATATAATTCATTTATTCTGCCTTTCAACCTTCCGACTCATTTCTAAAGGATCACTCCAAGCCAACAGGTAAGTTTAACCTAAACAAGAAACTACAGCATTCTCAGGTCTTGGCGTCTTACCGTTGAGAAGAGATATGATTGTCTATGTGTTCTCTGGAAACTAAACCTCGAAAATTCCCAAGAAAAACATCATAACCTGCACCATCGGAAATTCAAGCTCTTATTATGTTTCATGATTCATCCATTATTGTTTGTGTAAAAGGATGCTTAAAAAATATCTTTTCATGTAGATAATATTAACTTTTATCAGATGACCTTAGCACAACACACACAGGTCTAGAGAAATGCATGGGCCAAAATGCATTAAATCGGAGAAAATAATGAAACAACAGTGCAACCCAACAATCTTCCTCATACTTGAAAACTGCACATAAAAAAATATGCACACATGACAAATAAACAAATATGAGTTGTACATCTACAATATTATAAACGAAAGGTCTGACAAACCTTGATCATAAGCTGCAAATGCCTGAGAGCCAACTACTCCATTTGACACCCAGCTGCAATACCCAAAGAAAAATAATTCCAAAATCATAAACAGAAATAATACTACTAAAATATTCTGCTAAGAAACTTATATTTTATGGTTCATATATAACACATATCAGATGTTTCATTATTGTATTTTGTGATAAAAGGACTTAATCATCCTGTCTAGACTCTATAACGTTATCCATTTTTGTATAACTAGCATTTCTAATTTTAAACCCCTTTTCCTTGTGATGAGATTGAAACATTCTCCATTTTTGTGCTTAGAGCTTATCTGATGTCCCTTTCTCTAACCTTGAGATCTTTTTCCTTATAATGAAAAAGAAATATTGTGAATGTACTAGTTTCTCAGGATCAATATTACATTTCTTATCTTCTACATTACAGTAAATCTAGAGAAACCAAGTTCAAAATCCAAGCTGGGTTTGATTTATCAAGGTAATAATTTTCTCATCTACTAACTATTGCATCCTCAATGTGTAGGTTCAAAGACCTTCATTGCTTACTGTTATGGTATGTAGACTCCTCAACCATGGGTTCAATTCCATCGAGGACATTCTCCTTATGGGTGGCAAAAAGTTCATTTTTGAGCTTTGTCATAGGCATTAGAGACCATGGGATTTTGTAAGTGTCCCACTAGATGACGTAAGTGTGTACACCTTTCCACAAATTGATGATTGTAAGAAAAAAGGTACGAATAAGTTGTAATAACTTATAAGATATTCCAAACCTTATCCTTGAAATCATCCAATAGAGAGGCACTTGCATTGAGTCTTAAGTTCCAAATCCTTTGCCAAGATCACATAGGTATAACAAACTACCAATGTGGAAAATCTCACCAAAAGATAAGAAACAAATACACCCACTTTCCCTTCCCTAATTTATCACCACTAACTATTCTACATTTGCCAAAATTGTTCAAACTTCAATCTGTATTCACCGACTTTTAACATAATAATATTCTTCAAAAATTATGATGGTGAAAGCAAATTCACAAGCATTCTTGTTAGAAAGTACACATTATCTTGAAGAATGGGAGTCTCTATGGTTTGCATCCACCATTAGGTCAGTCATGTCCCCACACATTCTTACGCAAGATGGAAGAAGTGCAAAATGAATTTCACCTAGATGACAATTAAATATTTGTCTAGCACATCAAAAGTACACATTCATAGCATGTGAGACCGAGTATAAAATGATAGTCAAATTAAACTACCAAACTCTCACACAAGCACATAGTTCATGTTAACACTCGGGATGGATTTCTTCAAAATTTGTCTTGATTGTTTCAGCATCAACGGTTCGCAGATATTCTACCTTGATAGTTCATGGGTATAATTTTGGGGGGGCTGAAGTTATCCTTTTCCAATTCATCATTTGGCATCGATGGTTCGCGAGTGCTAAAGTTAGAGCTAGCACATGGTCATAGGTTTTCCCTTCATAGAGTTAACGATTAAAATTGGACAGGTTTCTCGCAAGTGACCTTCATAACACCTATCTTCATGAACAGATACATACTCATATCAATGCATAGCTTGACAGGTTTTCCCAATTTAGCAAGTTCAACAGGTACCCCATGCTTGTATTTCAAATCCAATACTTAGTCAGGCATGGGAGGTCAAAGATTCCAGAAGGGTAAGACCAAATTTTCAAGATTCACTTTCATGAAAACCTTCTATTTTGAGAATCATCTTTATTAAAAGACTAAGTTGCACAAAACATGGAAACATCTAGAAGTTTATGAAACGGGGACGTCTGGAAACGCATATATATCTATATAGGTTTCTTTTAACTAACACATTATCTTGCAAGAAAAAAAGAATGATACACATAAATGACATTTTAGAAGGAAAACCATGTCTATATTAACATGAAAGGATATGTGACACACAGTTATAGGAGTAATGCCTTGCATGAGGACACTTGGATACAACCATGGAATAGGAGCATTGGACTAACATCTTGTTAGAGAGTGCATCATCCTAGAGGAGAGGCATTAAACCCTAGGAGAATCATTCCTCGAGAGCGTTTCATCATGAGGGTTGGATAAACCCTAGTATAACACTTGTGCATCCTTGTATTGTAGAGAGCAATGTTATCAGAATCGAACCGATCAACCTCAAAAATGTTAACCGGTGGACATCAAGGTACATAGAGGGCTTGGTTATCTTGATTAAATGCCAGTTCCATCCCTCATACATGATAGAATCCAATGGAAACGTTGTAATCCTGTCAATCTTGAAATCCTGAAAATTGTTAAGTCTGTTGAATTTTGAATGGGACCTATTATCCCTCCATGCCTAGGGGTAACTAGAGGAGATCATGTCTCATGGTCCACAATGAAGATAATGATTTTGACCATGGTGATGATCAACATGTCCACGAATAGCAACCAAGCAGCCACCCTCAGATTTGGCTATTTTGCTTCAGATCAACCAAGCTCATCACGTCCAGTCAACTCAGTGTATGAGAGATGGTAAGCTAGTGTCACCATGAGGTATGTTATTCCTTTCATGCAAAGTGTTGTGCTTAATATACTAGGCATGTGAATGAGGATCATTGGTTGAAGTTGGATAATGGATCATAAGCTCAAGTAGTTATGTATGTTTCCTTGTTTCACCTTGGTGGCCAACTTTTGTGCCCTAGTCCCGTGTTGTCACTGCCCAGGGAAAAGGGGTACTATTGGGGGGCCCTCACAAGGGTAACACTCTGTTTCCCCACCACACTTAACAGTTTCCATCTCGGAGCCTATCACAATGCACTAAACTTCGGTAATGGGTCATGGTCAATTCTCTCATGAGAAGAGGAGCTAAAGGCCCAGAGGTTGATTGCAATTGCTAAGCCAAAGAAGAATAAAGAAAGAAAGAAAGAATAGCAAAGGACTCTCAAAAGCCAGTCCAAACTTGAGTCTACCCTTTCCACATTCGCCCCAGTCGCAAAGCAGTGATGCTATAGCTTGAAACCTTATAAACGAGACTTGCAAATAGGATAAGAGGACAAATAAAAAGGCAGATTAAGGGTTTGGAAAAACGTAGCGCTTATAAAGTGGTAACTCAAGAGCAAGAGCACCCTCAGCAAAGGCACTCATAGAAATGGACTCAATGATACCATAAGCCATGAAGTAAGCCCAATACGTACCACTATCACACTTAGCCTTGAAGGGTTCTTTTCTTTCACTACTTCCCCCGGGACATATTCCTCTACATGGGTCTTTTCTTTCACTGTTTTGGTTGGCACACCTACTAGGGTTAGATGAAGGTCCTCCCATATTTAAACTTGTCAACTTACATAAAGTCCCGAGCTAATGTGAAATTTGACGGGGGTACTCTATGTGAATTGTTTATGTGACTTGTATCTTAAGTAACAACTTACTTTGCATGATCTAAGGACTGGTATATCTTATGAACATTGGCTTTACCTGATTTCATATTTCTTTTGATCTATATGCCCCTGACATGGTTCTTTGAAGGACGCCCCAGGCTTTCACCCAGGACGTTGTGCTTCTATTGCAGGATATGGCACATGCGATGCAAAGCATCGAGTCACCCAATGGCTTGACAAATTCAGGCATTGGCTCGCACATCTTTAGGACCTTGGATGATGGACAGATGGACTTGATTTTGATAGATATGGTCATGGTTGCATAGAGATGGGAAGAAATCCCACACCCTAGGCTCTACACCCCAGAGACTATCATGCATTGGATGGAGGACGTTGCACAAGGAGATGATTAGAGGACACTCAGAGATGACACACAACCTTCTCCTACTTGGACATCGGGCATTTAGATGATGATGTCATGCTAGGGTTTTGACAAAGATGATGGGGTTTGTTGCCACTTGGACACGGGAGATGACTTGAGATGTGGCAGAGCATTCTTCCACCATGCTTTCACTTTCAACGATGACACATGGCCTTGGAGAGGCCCTCCTAGCCATTGGAGGCATGACGTCACCACACGTGTGACCATTATTGTATCATTTTCAAGAAATTTCCATTTGTAGAGGCAAACTTGAGGGGTCGACCCCATTTGTAACATGAATTTTGAATTTTTTGACAAATTGAGCGCTAGGATTTCCCTTATAAATAAGGCTAGCGCTCCATTTCATTTTTCATCATGACTTCCTCTCACATTTGTGGGAGAGCTACTCTGGAAAAGTTCACTCTCTTTCTTGTTCTTGGATCTAGTGCGCACCACTTGGAGGAGGATTTTCATTGGATGTTTCTCTCTTGTTAATAATCGGATTGTGATCTAGGGTTTCCTCATGCATGTGCTTGCCTTAGTAAGTCTTCTTTGTTCAAGTTTCATTGCTTGTGTGTATCTTGGTATATGCTCTTTTAAAGGCTTAATCGTTGCACATTATCTTGTACTTGAAACATTAGGAGGGATTAAGACACTTTATTCCCCTCCCTACTTTCATTTGGCATCAATTGTTGAAGCATTAAGGTTTTTTGCTTGCTATGGCTTAAGAGGATTTATACCCTAGTGTTTAATCTTGTTAATGAAATCTTGTTGCTAGAGGTTAGAGGAAAAAACCTCACTTAGGGTTTGTGCGGCTATATGCCCTAGGGTTTGTTTTCTAAGAAGTTGGATTAGGGATTATGAGGCTATATGCCCTAATCAGTGTTTTAAAACTCAGACTTAGCCTCCAAATCGATCGAGGGTCAACTCGGACTCCGAATTGACTCGCACTGATTTGATTTCAATGACTCGGTTTTACTAAAAAAATACAAAAAATATTTAAATTGTATTGAAAAAATATATTTTAAAGATTCTAAACCATGATTCCAAGCCATTAAAGACAAAATCTGCAAAGTCTACTCATGTATATACCATGTAAGGGCGAATATATCAAAATGGCACCGAGTGCAATACATATCAACAACAAAATACATAATCGATAAGGCTCTAAATGGCCTATAGAATCCAAAAAACATGCTACAAGCTAGTACATATCATAGATCAACATGATCAATCATTAAACTCATTACCACTATTGTTACTCTCTCCCTACCTTAGAGCTCAATCGCCCTTGGTCTCTTTGAATGACCCTTCAACTTCCTCACCAAGCTCTCCTCAAAGTGTGCGCCCTCTCTCCCTCAAGTGTTGCCTTTATGCATTTCCAATGTGTAACTCCTCTAAGCCTTGGTCTTCACTTTCCCTTGAGATCAACGGTCACGACTTATTCATTCGTTGAGGTCACTCAAGTCACTAAAGTGATCCACAACCTCATAAAGTCACTTTTACACTTTAAAAATAAAAGGCTCAACTTTATAAAACCACTTTATAAAGTTACTTTATAAAAACACATTATAAAGTCACTAGGGAGAAAATGTGCTCGGTCACTTCCACATGTGGGGTGTCGCCTATGCACAAGTACCTTTGAGCTACCAAATATCACACTCTCGCTTAGCGAGAGAGGTACTTCTGGTACCACCACTAGAATCCGTCTCCAAATCCATCATCCCATCCATTGTCATAGTTGCTCCCTCTAAACTAGAGACCTTTGCTCCCACTACACTGGAAGCATTTGTTGCTACCTCCGTTGATCTATGAACTGAAGACATGCTCCTAGGAGACTTCACACTCTCCTGAGCATCCATCTATGTCGAATCATGCCTGTTGAGTCCTCTGAGAGTCCCAGAAGAGGACTGAGTCCCCAGTATCAACTCTCTCTCCCGTGCAACCTACCCACTCTCAGACACAAAATCTGAATCCATAAATCCACTGGACCCAACCATAAGTCATCCTAACAACCTGTACATCATACCTTGCCCGATGCCAAGCCTCACTGTTGCATCCAAGGCCGCTCTCTCTAACCGTATGAGCACTTGTCATCCTCGAACATCATTGCATACCCCTTATCCGCCAAAGCTGATACAGAGAGCAAGTTGACCCTCAACTCTGGTACATGCGACACCTCTGCCACCTTTAGAGAACCTCCTGACTCTAGCTGGAAATCCACGGTTCCAACCCCCTTCACTGCATGCGTGGTGTCGACCCCACTATACACATGTTTGTCTGAGTTTGTCTTTAACACACTAAGGAATATTGACCTCATTCCCGTCATATGGCTAGATGCGCTTCCTGTCCTATGAGGTGGCCCAATCATTAGACTTCTTCTTCCCCTTACTCTTTCCTGCAAGAGCAAGATTTGGTTCCTCTGCAACAGAATAGACCCTAGCCCAAGATCTATCCTTTGATATTGTTGGCTGCTATATTCACTTGTTGCCTACAACTAGAAACCTTCTTCTAGAAATCCTCACGACATGAATCTTTTTCCCTTCCCTTCTTCCAAGCAAATGCCCCAGCAAGTCACTGTTGTTCCAAGTGCCAAACCTCTTCTCTGTTGAACCTCAGAACACCAATTCTGATACCATGTAAAAAATATAACTCAGAAATACACTATGTCATACTTCATATTTCAACCTCCTATTAAGCTTCAACAGTAAAGCATTAAACCCAATATTGAATTGTACTTAATGCGCAGAAACACTAAATGACATAGAACTGAAACTAAAACCAACAGCGGAATATTCATGAACAGTGGACAAATTCACACATTTGGAACATAAATTTATGGGCTATGCCCCTTGAAGAATAGTAAGGAAAAGATATGACAGCTTTAAGGAGATTTCTTTATTGAACTCATAGGGAAATACACAGAGTTTATTGTCATGTCCCCATTTTTGGATTCCCTTATTATGCGATTAGAGTCACTTCAGGAGGCTTGAGTCGGCCAAGTTAGAGGGATGAGACTATGTCATCAGTGAGCTTGAAGGGTTTGGATGAGTTTTATGGGGCCCAACTTAGTTTATTTACCATTACTCATCATCGGGATCATTTATGCACAGCTTGTTCTTGGTTCCATTGCATTCCGACGATTTTCATAAAACGGGGTTATTAATGGGCATATTCTAATTAATTACACTAAAGGTACTATTTGGAGCTTGTTTCTTGGGGAAATACCTTAGTGTAATAGCTCGTTGGAACCGAGGCGAAAATATTTACAAGATGGGATGATGAAAAGTGATTTTCAGTGGTCAGAGAAATCATAAAGGCAAATTTATCACTTTTTGAAGTAAAAAGGTTCATTAAATTAATAAAGTGATTTTATGAGAAAATATTAAAGATGACTTAAAAGTCACTTGAAGGGAAAAAGGTGAAAAAGGGTATAAAAGAGAGATAGAGGCTCATATTCTTTCATAATTGTAGATTGTGAATTGGAAATTAGAACCTAGTGAGGAGTCAGGCGACTTCCTTCTTTTTTGGTGGCTTTCTAGATGAAACCATCGCCATCGACAAAGTTCGGTGTTGAAAGACACACCCTAGTCCGTCAGGAGGACCACATAGGTTCTTCATCAAGCTACAGGATCAAATTATATCAGCAAAGAAGTCCAGTATCAGCTAGGGCACAAATTTGCCAGTTGCAGTGTGAGGTTTTAGGGAGAGTTTTGCAGCAGTTGGGGGTCGCTAGGCCCAACCAGTCAAGGAAAGATGGATTCCTTCCAACCCATTTGAGGAGTCAGGGCGCATCAATAGAAACAGTTATCATCAGATTTTGACAGGTAAATCTCCCATATTGTGTCAGTTTGTCAGTGCATAGTGCGTGGAGGTTTGGGTATCCATCCGATGTTCTAACTAAGCAGCAATGACTCTGTGTTTCATCTCAGAGGTTGGGAGAGTGTGCTAGGGAGCAGGGCGACCTATCTGAGACAAATCTCAGCCAAATCTGACGAGTATGTTCATCAGGGTGCATTTCCCAGTTTGCAGCAGCAATTTTCCGATTTATTTACAGTTGCATGCAGCGTATTCATCATTGCATGTGAGAGATCTTAGCGCATGCTTGAGATCCATTCATCTGGCATTATCATTGGTATTTCTCAATCTTTTATTTTGTATTCTAGTTAAGATCGTTATTGTTCAGATCTAATTGACGATATCTAGCTTGAGTTTTCCGCATATTGATTGTATTAGTATTATTTGTTGATTTTTTCTCACTTCTGCAATTTATCCCAATCCCGGTTTCAATCACTCCTTATCATTCCAAATGTTTAATGCCCATTCCCAATATTAATGAAATTTGCAGACATTAATATGCATTAAATATTCAAAATGAAATTTGACTGAAACACATGAAATAAATGATCTTTTCAATGGTTGTTTTAAAACTCAGAAATAAACCAGCAAGCATACATTTAATGACACAATGAGTTTTGGTCAATTGACCCTGGAAAAACCCCAATGTGGGGAAAACCAGTGAGAGAGAGGGAGTTCTTATTTCTTCAATTTCTGGAAATTACATTTCAGCAAAAATAAAACCAACAGAAATTTAACTTATCTCCTCATCGATTTCCGTGCTTGAAATTGACTGGAAGACACCCCAAGTCTGCCACCTCGAAATCTGTGCTCAGACAGTCGTACTGTACAGACTGTCTCAGCATTAAATGCTGTACGATTTTATGGAAAATCGTGCCCAGAAATGACAGCGACCGTACAACCTGTACGGACTATTAAATGCATCTGTTCTTCTCGATTTGCGTGCTGGTGTACGGTTTGAACAAGTACAATAAATGATGCCGTACCAAATCCGTATTGTACGGATTTTCCTTCTTGCTGGTTGCCTCGAAATCCGTGCCCTGCTTTTGCCTTGGAATTCGTGCCACTTTTCTGCTTCTATTTCTTCTCGAAAAAAAATGGAAACTTTCTCTTCTCTTGCTCTCTCAATCTCTCAATCTCTCATGGAAAGAATGAGCTCTCTTTTGGTCTTTTTCCTCCTTTAGAATCCCTAAGTGACTCTTAGGTTTCCTTTTTGATACAAGGGCTCACATTGCCCAAGATCAACGGTTGAAATTAAATGCTCCATTAATATTCACTTTATTTAATTTCACTCACCCAACTTAAATAAACACCCACTTGGTGCATTAAGTTCCTAAGTCACTTTTCACTTT
>ML837403.1:17734-40217 GCA_009831015.1 Picea engelmannii | reverse complement strand
AATTGTTGTAGCAAACTTCATGTGTTTCCTGTTATGAGTTATTTTTATATGCTAACTAATTTGCAGCAGAAAATGCAATGTGGGTTGGCCATTAAACTATGATGAATCTCATTGAGACTTGAAACCGGGTTAGGGTCTGAATTTTTACACCCCCAAATTTTAGGGAAATTCATGGGGGACGAGGGGGATGTCGAGGTCCCTAGCATAGAGGGCCCTCTCTCAAAAATTATTAAAAAGAAACCCAACATAACAATTCATCCAATGTAAATTCATCATTATGCAATGGATTCTTTGATTGCATAGTTTTTTTACTTTTTTTTTTTATTTTGGGGGTTTTTTGGACAAAAATTGTGGGGGAATGCAATGGATTCTTTTATTGCATAATTTTTTCAATTTTTATTTTCTTATTTTTGGGGTTTTTTGGACAAAAATTGTGGGGGGGCACCCAAGCATCCTGCTTTTCGGGGGGTAGAGGGGTGCCTAGGCATCCCACTTTTAAGGGGGGGTGCCCAAAAGCCCCCCATTTTTCGAAACGCTTCCTGCACAATGGCAAAAATTTTCGTTGTGCATTTTGTCAAGTTTCACAAAATGAGGGCTATGGTAAAACATTTCGCCAGGCACCTACCCCCAAATCCTAGGGGCATGGGAAGCATGGGGGGCGCACCCCCGACCCTATGGGATGCATCCCTATATAACATTGCTTTTCTTGTGCACATGGTTTTGGTAAATCAATTGATGGTTTTGCAAAACAACAGATGGTCTTTGCACATTGTTTGATGAGTTGTAATCACCTTGAAGTATTTTATTGGGTAGTTGATTTGGTCAAACTTAACAAGGTTGAGGTGGTTGCACATTGGAGAGAACTCATTGTGTTCTTATCTTGCCCACTTGCATAGGTTTTGAGTTGTAACCACCTTGGAGCATATTTTATGATTATGTGGAGGAGTTGATTTTGTCAAATTTAACGACATGAGATGATTGCACATTGGAGGTAGCCCTTTTCTATTTTGGGGAAGTTGTTGAAGGTCTCAAGACCTTTGACCTATCATGCATGTGAAGTGTTCCACCTATTTGGCACTTTGCACATTTTTATATGGAGTTAGTTGAAGCAACCTACTTTGGGTCCACATGTGTGAAGGAGTTCCTTGTTGACTTGGTTCTTGCACACCTTTCCACACCTTGTTTACATGTGATGATGGGATGTGCCACTCATGAGACCCACACATGCTTCATGGAGGATATTTATTGCACACATGTTCATGCACCTTATGGACCACATTACTAATTTTGTATGAAGTTATCGAGCATTCTTCTAGGAGAAGTATTTTATTATTTTATCACTAATGCATCTTGGAGCACGTACTTAGTGAGCCTTTCTAGGTGGACCTTGTAGCACATCCTCCCATGCCAAGGATTATTTTATGTATTGTTGAGCTAGCACCTTGGAGGGGGCATTGTATGTGGACCAATTTAGCATTTTGACATCGTAAAAGGCTTATTTTAGTGGTGCTCTCTCTCTCTTTGAGGATATTTTGCACACTGCATTCTATTTTTGGATGGGGTAAGCTCTCTTGGAGAGGCTAGTGTCCACATACCATTTGATATGGTCAACCATTGATTGAGGGTGGATCTAACTACTCCATTATTATATTATTTGTTTGATTTGTCATGGAGTTAGTTAGCAAATAATTTATTTTATTGTAAGAGAAGAAAACTCATATAAAGAGGAGATTTCTCTCAGTTTGCAAGGATTGGGAATTTGGAGATTGAGGAGCTCTCCCCTTGGGCTACATTGTACATCATTTTTGGCAAGTTGATGGAGGATTGGAAGTATCATTCTATCATACCATTTCATATGTGAGGCTTAATTTTTGCATGCTTTTAATGTTGTTGGATAATTGTAAGAATCCCTTGCAAAGGATATTATGCTATGAAGGCCTTGTAATCTAGAATCTATCATTTAGATAGGAGTAGTGTGAGGATGTTCTCCCTCTTGTTTCCTTTATCTATTATATTTCTGCATATTTTAAGTCTTCGCCTATCATACAAGTTGTTGTTGTAATTAATATATCATTGTAGGGCAGCACCTTCATAAACTTGTTTAAGAGTGGCACCAATAGAGCTCTCCAAGACTCATTTCTGTAGTTATTTCCAGCACTATTAAGGCTGATTGTGGTATGCTATATGCATACCTTTCCTCCTTAATTATTCACAAAACGACCCTCTTAGATCCATACTTCCTTGACTCCATTTTGCCCAAGATTCGGTAGGCACTAGTCTTGGGGTTTCCATGACCCTTTTATCCTCATACCACTCATTTTTTACCTATATTACAACCTCTTGTTTCATTAAGGTTTACTCTTCAAAAATCACCTAGAGCCTCCATTCCATAGCCTTAGCAATCCTACTTAGGGATACCCCCCTTGTGTTGGAGAAGAGCCAACCTAAAGAGAGAGGAAGAGCTACTAAGGTGACAATGGGTAGCCTTCCTAAGTTACACAAAGCTAGCACTTTGGTGCTTGGAACTTTACACTTTGTGAGTGCTAAATTTTGTTGTAACAATTGGCAAGGAGGATCTATCTAAATAGAAAGATGCAAGGGAAAATTATGTAAAAACTCAAGCTTCCATAGAGGCGCCAATACCACTATCTAGAATAACACAATGCAAGGGAAACACCTAATCTAGGAAAACCGCTTCTAGGATGGATGATGTAGTGAAAAAACCAACTTTTTGAAAGATTCATGGAACCAATTCCTCCCTTTGGATTTCACAAAGGATCTGAAGGAGATCAAAAGCAATTTTAAAAGAATAAAGTGAAAGGAGGTAAAGGACTATTTCCAAACAAGTGATGCAAGGGAGGCATATGGAGCTTATTGGAAAAGTGAATATAAACTTGAAGCTTGGCAGAATGAGAGCCAAGAGAGGAAAAGGAAAATCCAATGTAACTTTTGCAAGAAAAAATGATAACCGTCATCCTCAAACTAGACATTCTAACATGGGGAAAATCTGGTAACGGTTTCTTCACAGTTAATAAGTTAAGGCAGGCTATGAAGCATGGGACAAAATATGGGATAAACGACTATGGCCCAAAAAAGTTTCCTTTAGTTGACCTCCCAAAAAAGAACAGTAATGCAAAATTTCTTTAGGAAAAGAAGCTTTTAAGACCAACAAGATGCCCAAATTGTATGGCAACAAAGGAGGAAGCTGAACACTTGTTCATGGCTTGTGCACTCACAAAATAACTATGGAACATGTTCTTCACAGTGGTTGGAAAAGACATGTTTTCCACAATGATTGGAAGAGAACTGCAGAAGACATGTACACACCTTTGAACTTTTAAGTACATCCACTTGTCTTCTTCGAAACACGCTAGGAGACTACAAGGAGGTTGTCTTCTAAAAGTGTGAACATAGCAGCTTTAGTCTATGAGGAAGGATGTAAAAATCCAATGTTCTTTTTACTTGGCAATTAAAGACACAATTGCAATGTACCACAGTCTATCGATGCATTACCGAATTCTTTATGGTAAAATAGTCAAACCTCAAGGATTTGACCTTTCCTCGTGAGTGTTTCATAATCAACCCAACTCGATTCCAAGATAAAATTAGAATTAATCTATAACAAGTTCCACATTATAAACATACCCATTCTAAAAATTGGAACTTATTATAACAAAAATGGCAATATAGCTTATACTGATTCCAAGATTAAACTAGCATATAACAATTCTATAACAATTTGGTATACCAATTCTATAACAAATTCCACATTATAAAGTTCACAAACCAAACTAAAACTGCTCGAGAAGCCAAAGTAACTCCCATCATGACAACAATAATAATACTCTTTGAATCATATATCACACCTAATTATCGGGTTTATCCTCTGGTTCGGAATCTTTCAAAATGATACTTGACACGTCAAATAACCTTTAGACAATGCCAATTAGCTGGCTCTCTATGTAGATCAAGTATATGAGTATAGTGCTCATGTTTGTAAACTTAGAGCAGTAAAATGTTCCTGGACTTCCAATGTGGATTTCACCCTTGATTTTCTACCCTTGTGGCTATATAATTCATTTATTCTGCCTTTCAACCTTCCGACTCATTTCTAAAGGATCACTCCAAGCCAACAGGTAAGTTTAACCTAAACAAGAAACTACAGCATTCTCAGGTCTTGGCGTCTTACCGTTGAGAAGAGATATGATTGTCTATGTGTTCTCTGGAAACTAAACCTCGAAAATTCCCAAGAAAAACATCATAACCTGCACCATCGGAAATTCAAGCTCTTATTATGTTTCATGATTCATCCATTATTGTTTGTGTAAAAGGATGCTTAAAAAATATCTTTTCATGTAGATAATATTAACTTTTATCAGATGACCTTAGCACAACACACACAGGTCTAGAGAAATGCATGGGCCAAAATGCATTAAATCGGAGAAAATAATGAAACAACAGTGCAACCCAACAATCTTCCTCATACTTGAAAACTGCACATAAAAAAATATGCACACATGACAAATAAACAAATATGAGTTGTACATCTACAATATTATAAACGAAAGGTCTGACAAACCTTGATCATAAGCTGCAAATGCCTGAGAGCCAACTACTCCATTTGACACCCAGCTGCAATACCCAAAGAAAAATAATTCCAAAATCATAAACAGAAATAATACTACTAAAATATTCTGCTAAGAAACTTATATTTTATGGTTCATATATAACACATATCAGATGTTTCATTATTGTATTTTGTGATAAAAGGACTTAATCATCCTGTCTAGACTCTATAACGTTATCCATTTTTGTATAACTAGCATTTCTAATTTTAAACCCCTTTTCCTTGTGATGAGATTGAAACATTCTCCATTTTTGTGCTTAGAGCTTATCTGATGTCCCTTTCTCTAACCTTGAGATCTTTTTCCTTATAATGAAAAAGAAATATTGTGAATGTACTAGTTTCTCAGGATCAATATTACATTTCTTATCTTCTACATTACAGTAAATCTAGAGAAACCAAGTTCAAAATCCAAGCTGGGTTTGATTTATCAAGGTAATAATTTTCTCATCTACTAACTATTGCATCCTCAATGTGTAGGTTCAAAGACCTTCATTGCTTACTGTTATGGTATGTAGACTCCTCAACCATGGGTTCAATTCCATCGAGGACATTCTCCTTATGGGTGGCAAAAAGTTCATTTTTGAGCTTTGTCATAGGCATTAGAGACCATGGGATTTTGTAAGTGTCCCACTAGATGACGTAAGTGTGTACACCTTTCCACAAATTGATGATTGTAAGAAAAAAGGTACGAATAAGTTGTAATAACTTATAAGATATTCCAAACCTTATCCTTGAAATCATCCAATAGAGAGGCACTTGCATTGAGTCTTAAGTTCCAAATCCTTTGCCAAGATCACATAGGTATAACAAACTACCAATGTGGAAAATCTCACCAAAAGATAAGAAACAAATACACCCACTTTCCCTTCCCTAATTTATCACCACTAACTATTCTACATTTGCCAAAATTGTTCAAACTTCAATCTGTATTCACCGACTTTTAACATAATAATATTCTTCAAAAATTATGATGGTGAAAGCAAATTCACAAGCATTCTTGTTAGAAAGTACACATTATCTTGAAGAATGGGAGTCTCTATGGTTTGCATCCACCATTAGGTCAGTCATGTCCCCACACATTCTTACGCAAGATGGAAGAAGTGCAAAATGAATTTCACCTAGATGACAATTAAATATTTGTCTAGCACATCAAAAGTACACATTCATAGCATGTGAGACCGAGTATAAAATGATAGTCAAATTAAACTACCAAACTCTCACACAAGCACATAGTTCATGTTAACACTCGGGATGGATTTCTTCAAAATTTGTCTTGATTGTTTCAGCATCAACGGTTCGCAGATATTCTACCTTGATAGTTCATGGGTATAATTTTGGGGGGGCTGAAGTTATCCTTTTCCAATTCATCATTTGGCATCGATGGTTCGCGAGTGCTAAAGTTAGAGCTAGCACATGGTCATAGGTTTTCCCTTCATAGAGTTAACGATTAAAATTGGACAGGTTTCTCGCAAGTGACCTTCATAACACCTATCTTCATGAACAGATACATACTCATATCAATGCATAGCTTGACAGGTTTTCCCAATTTAGCAAGTTCAACAGGTACCCCATGCTTGTATTTCAAATCCAATACTTAGTCAGGCATGGGAGGTCAAAGATTCCAGAAGGGTAAGACCAAATTTTCAAGATTCACTTTCATGAAAACCTTCTATTTTGAGAATCATCTTTATTAAAAGACTAAGTTGCACAAAACATGGAAACATCTAGAAGTTTATGAAACGGGGACGTCTGGAAACGCATATATATCTATATAGGTTTCTTTTAACTAACACATTATCTTGCAAGAAAAAAAGAATGATACACATAAATGACATTTTAGAAGGAAAACCATGTCTATATTAACATGAAAGGATATGTGACACACAGTTATAGGAGTAATGCCTTGCATGAGGACACTTGGATACAACCATGGAATAGGAGCATTGGACTAACATCTTGTTAGAGAGTGCATCATCCTAGAGGAGAGGCATTAAACCCTAGGAGAATCATTCCTCGAGAGCGTTTCATCATGAGGGTTGGATAAACCCTAGTATAACACTTGTGCATCCTTGTATTGTAGAGAGCAATGTTATCAGAATCGAACCGATCAACCTCAAAAATGTTAACCGGTGGACATCAAGGTACATAGAGGGCTTGGTTATCTTGATTAAATGCCAGTTCCATCCCTCATACATGATAGAATCCAATGGAAACGTTGTAATCCTGTCAATCTTGAAATCCTGAAAATTGTTAAGTCTGTTGAATTTTGAATGGGACCTATTATCCCTCCATGCCTAGGGGTAACTAGAGGAGATCATGTCTCATGGTCCACAATGAAGATAATGATTTTGACCATGGTGATGATCAACATGTCCACGAATAGCAACCAAGCAGCCACCCTCAGATTTGGCTATTTTGCTTCAGATCAACCAAGCTCATCACGTCCAGTCAACTCAGTGTATGAGAGATGGTAAGCTAGTGTCACCATGAGGTATGTTATTCCTTTCATGCAAAGTGTTGTGCTTAATATACTAGGCATGTGAATGAGGATCATTGGTTGAAGTTGGATAATGGATCATAAGCTCAAGTAGTTATGTATGTTTCCTTGTTTCACCTTGGTGGCCAACTTTTGTGCCCTAGTCCCGTGTTGTCACTGCCCAGGGAAAAGGGGTACTATTGGGGGGCCCTCACAAGGGTAACACTCTGTTTCCCCACCACACTTAACAGTTTCCATCTCGGAGCCTATCACAATGCACTAAACTTCGGTAATGGGTCATGGTCAATTCTCTCATGAGAAGAGGAGCTAAAGGCCCAGAGGTTGATTGCAATTGCTAAGCCAAAGAAGAATAAAGAAAGAAAGAAAGAATAGCAAAGGACTCTCAAAAGCCAGTCCAAACTTGAGTCTACCCTTTCCACATTCGCCCCAGTCGCAAAGCAGTGATGCTATAGCTTGAAACCTTATAAACGAGACTTGCAAATAGGATAAGAGGACAAATAAAAAGGCAGATTAAGGGTTTGGAAAAACGTAGCGCTTATAAAGTGGTAACTCAAGAGCAAGAGCACCCTCAGCAAAGGCACTCATAGAAATGGACTCAATGATACCATAAGCCATGAAGTAAGCCCAATACGTACCACTATCACACTTAGCCTTGAAGGGTTCTTTTCTTTCACTACTTCCCCCGGGACATATTCCTCTACATGGGTCTTTTCTTTCACTGTTTTGGTTGGCACACCTACTAGGGTTAGATGAAGGTCCTCCCATATTTAAACTTGTCAACTTACATAAAGTCCCGAGCTAATGTGAAATTTGACGGGGGTACTCTATGTGAATTGTTTATGTGACTTGTATCTTAAGTAACAACTTACTTTGCATGATCTAAGGACTGGTATATCTTATGAACATTGGCTTTACCTGATTTCATATTTCTTTTGATCTATATGCCCCTGACATGGTTCTTTGAAGGACGCCCCAGGCTTTCACCCAGGACGTTGTGCTTCTATTGCAGGATATGGCACATGCGATGCAAAGCATCGAGTCACCCAATGGCTTGACAAATTCAGGCATTGGCTCGCACATCTTTAGGACCTTGGATGATGGACAGATGGACTTGATTTTGATAGATATGGTCATGGTTGCATAGAGATGGGAAGAAATCCCACACCCTAGGCTCTACACCCCAGAGACTATCATGCATTGGATGGAGGACGTTGCACAAGGAGATGATTAGAGGACACTCAGAGATGACACACAACCTTCTCCTACTTGGACATCGGGCATTTAGATGATGATGTCATGCTAGGGTTTTGACAAAGATGATGGGGTTTGTTGCCACTTGGACACGGGAGATGACTTGAGATGTGGCAGAGCATTCTTCCACCATGCTTTCACTTTCAACGATGACACATGGCCTTGGAGAGGCCCTCCTAGCCATTGGAGGCATGACGTCACCACACGTGTGACCATTATTGTATCATTTTCAAGAAATTTCCATTTGTAGAGGCAAACTTGAGGGGTCGACCCCATTTGTAACATGAATTTTGAATTTTTTGACAAATTGAGCGCTAGGATTTCCCTTATAAATAAGGCTAGCGCTCCATTTCATTTTTCATCATGACTTCCTCTCACATTTGTGGGAGAGCTACTCTGGAAAAGTTCACTCTCTTTCTTGTTCTTGGATCTAGTGCGCACCACTTGGAGGAGGATTTTCATTGGATGTTTCTCTCTTGTTAATAATCGGATTGTGATCTAGGGTTTCCTCATGCATGTGCTTGCCTTAGTAAGTCTTCTTTGTTCAAGTTTCATTGCTTGTGTGTATCTTGGTATATGCTCTTTTAAAGGCTTAATCGTTGCACATTATCTTGTACTTGAAACATTAGGAGGGATTAAGACACTTTATTCCCCTCCCTACTTTCATTTGGCATCAATTGTTGAAGCATTAAGGTTTTTTGCTTGCTATGGCTTAAGAGGATTTATACCCTAGTGTTTAATCTTGTTAATGAAATCTTGTTGCTAGAGGTTAGAGGAAAAAACCTCACTTAGGGTTTGTGCGGCTATATGCCCTAGGGTTTGTTTTCTAAGAAGTTGGATTAGGGATTATGAGGCTATATGCCCTAATCAGTGTTTTAAAACTCAGACTTAGCCTCCAAATCGATCGAGGGTCAACTCGGACTCCGAATTGACTCGCACTGATTTGATTTCAATGACTCGGTTTTACTAAAAAAATACAAAAAATATTTAAATTGTATTGAAAAAATATATTTTAAAGATTCTAAACCATGATTCCAAGCCATTAAAGACAAAATCTGCAAAGTCTACTCATGTATATACCATGTAAGGGCGAATATATCAAAATGGCACCGAGTGCAATACATATCAACAACAAAATACATAATCGATAAGGCTCTAAATGGCCTATAGAATCCAAAAAACATGCTACAAGCTAGTACATATCATAGATCAACATGATCAATCATTAAACTCATTACCACTATTGTTACTCTCTCCCTACCTTAGAGCTCAATCGCCCTTGGTCTCTTTGAATGACCCTTCAACTTCCTCACCAAGCTCTCCTCAAAGTGTGCGCCCTCTCTCCCTCAAGTGTTGCCTTTATGCATTTCCAATGTGTAACTCCTCTAAGCCTTGGTCTTCACTTTCCCTTGAGATCAACGGTCACGACTTATTCATTCGTTGAGGTCACTCAAGTCACTAAAGTGATCCACAACCTCATAAAGTCACTTTTACACTTTAAAAATAAAAGGCTCAACTTTATAAAACCACTTTATAAAGTTACTTTATAAAAACACATTATAAAGTCACTAGGGAGAAAATGTGCTCGGTCACTTCCACATGTGGGGTGTCGCCTATGCACAAGTACCTTTGAGCTACCAAATATCACACTCTCGCTTAGCGAGAGAGGTACTTCTGGTACCACCACTAGAATCCGTCTCCAAATCCATCATCCCATCCATTGTCATAGTTGCTCCCTCTAAACTAGAGACCTTTGCTCCCACTACACTGGAAGCATTTGTTGCTACCTCCGTTGATCTATGAACTGAAGACATGCTCCTAGGAGACTTCACACTCTCCTGAGCATCCATCTATGTCGAATCATGCCTGTTGAGTCCTCTGAGAGTCCCAGAAGAGGACTGAGTCCCCAGTATCAACTCTCTCTCCCGTGCAACCTACCCACTCTCAGACACAAAATCTGAATCCATAAATCCACTGGACCCAACCATAAGTCATCCTAACAACCTGTACATCATACCTTGCCCGATGCCAAGCCTCACTGTTGCATCCAAGGCCGCTCTCTCTAACCGTATGAGCACTTGTCATCCTCGAACATCATTGCATACCCCTTATCCGCCAAAGCTGATACAGAGAGCAAGTTGACCCTCAACTCTGGTACATGCGACACCTCTGCCACCTTTAGAGAACCTCCTGACTCTAGCTGGAAATCCACGGTTCCAACCCCCTTCACTGCATGCGTGGTGTCGACCCCACTATACACATGTTTGTCTGAGTTTGTCTTTAACACACTAAGGAATATTGACCTCATTCCCGTCATATGGCTAGATGCGCTTCCTGTCCTATGAGGTGGCCCAATCATTAGACTTCTTCTTCCCCTTACTCTTTCCTGCAAGAGCAAGATTTGGTTCCTCTGCAACAGAATAGACCCTAGCCCAAGATCTATCCTTTGATATTGTTGGCTGCTATATTCACTTGTTGCCTACAACTAGAAACCTTCTTCTAGAAATCCTCACGACATGAATCTTTTTCCCTTCCCTTCTTCCAAGCAAATGCCCCAGCAAGTCACTGTTGTTCCAAGTGCCAAACCTCTTCTCTGTTGAACCTCAGAACACCAATTCTGATACCATGTAAAAAATATAACTCAGAAATACACTATGTCATACTTCATATTTCAACCTCCTATTAAGCTTCAACAGTAAAGCATTAAACCCAATATTGAATTGTACTTAATGCGCAGAAACACTAAATGACATAGAACTGAAACTAAAACCAACAGCGGAATATTCATGAACAGTGGACAAATTCACACATTTGGAACATAAATTTATGGGCTATGCCCCTTGAAGAATAGTAAGGAAAAGATATGACAGCTTTAAGGAGATTTCTTTATTGAACTCATAGGGAAATACACAGAGTTTATTGTCATGTCCCCATTTTTGGATTCCCTTATTATGCGATTAGAGTCACTTCAGGAGGCTTGAGTCGGCCAAGTTAGAGGGATGAGACTATGTCATCAGTGAGCTTGAAGGGTTTGGATGAGTTTTATGGGGCCCAACTTAGTTTATTTACCATTACTCATCATCGGGATCATTTATGCACAGCTTGTTCTTGGTTCCATTGCATTCCGACGATTTTCATAAAACGGGGTTATTAATGGGCATATTCTAATTAATTACACTAAAGGTACTATTTGGAGCTTGTTTCTGGGGGAAATACCTTAGTGTAATAGCTCGTTGGAACCGAGGCGAAAATATTTACAAGATGGGATGATGAAAAGTGATTTTTAGTGGTCAGAGAAATCATAAAGGCAAATTTATCACTTTTTGAAGTAAAAAGGTTCATTAAATTAATAAAGTAATTTTATGAGAAAATATTAAAGATGAATTAAAAGTCACTTGAAGGGAAAAAGGTGAAAAAGGGTATAAAAGAGAGATCGAGGCTCATATTCTTTCATGATTGTAGATTGTGAATTGGAAATTAGAACCCAGTGAGGAATCAGGCAACTTCCTTCTTTTTTGGTGGCTTTCTAGATGAAACCATCGCCATCGACAAAGTTCGGTGTTGAAAGACACACCCTAGTCCGACGGGAGGACCACATAGGTTCTTCATCGAGCTACAGGATCAAATTATATCAGCAAAGAAGTCCAATATCAGCTAGGGCGCAAATTTGCCAGTTGCAGCGTGAGGTTTTGGGGAGAGTTTTGCAGCAGTTGAGGGTCGCTAGGCCCAACCAGTCAGGGAAAGATGGATTCCTTCCAACCCATTTGAGGAGTCAGGGCACATCAGTAGAGACAGTTATCATCAGATTTTGACAGGTAAATCTCCCATATTGTGTCAGTTTGTCAGTGTATAGTGCGTGGAGGTTTGGGTATCCATCCGAGGTTCTAACTGAGCAGCAATGACTCTGTGTTTCATCTCAGAGGTTGGGAGAGTGTGCTAGGGAGCAGGGCGACCCATCTAAGACAAATCTCAGCCAGATCTGACGAGTATGTCCATCAGGGTGCGTTTCCCAGTTTGCAGTAGCAATTTTCCGAATTATTTACAGTTGCATGCAGCGTATTCATCATTGCATGCGAGAGATCTTAGCGCATGCTTGAGATCCATTCATCTGGCATTATCATTGGTATTTCTCAGTCTTTTATTTTGTATTCTAGTTAAGATCGTTATTGTTCAGATCTAATTGACGATATCTAGCTTGAGTTTTCCGCATATTGATTGTATTAGTATTATTTTTCTTAATAAGAATTGGTGCATTGGTTATGGTTCCAAATTTATTTGCATGCGTGATATAAAACAAGTAAACACAGCAAAATGCATCCAGAAACCTTGAAACGCAGTCAAAAACCCTTTATAACTCTGCCAGAAACCCTAGCGCATCAAATCTGCAACATAGATCTCAGAGCTAGCAGTTTTTATTCCAATCAGAGGATTCAAGGATATTACATTTACAACAGCAAAAAACTGCAGCATATACTCAGCATTTAAACAATAGAAATGTGCCAACAGACCTCCTTTGTTTGCAGGCCAAATACACCAGCAACTCAGACCCCAAAATCTGCACACAGATTTCAATGTAATGGCCTGCAAGGTATTGTCTCACTAACAGCAAACATCCTTGATTTATGTGCACTCTTGTTGTACATTTCTTCACTTATATTACACAGCTAGACACTCAAAAAATTGTGCCAAGCAAACGTGCGCCCTCCACTAGCTGTACTAATTCCTCATTTTCTTGGGAAGTGCGCCCTTCCCTTGCTGTTACTCTCTCCCTACCTCAGAGTTCAATCTCCCTTGGTCTCTCTGAATGACCCTTCATCTTCCTCACCAAGCTTTCCTCAAAGTGTGCGCCCTCTCTCCCTCAAGTGTTGCCTTTATGCATTTCCAATGTGTAACTCCTCTAAGCCTTGGTCTCCCTTAAGTGACTCTTCACTTTCCCTTGAGATCAACAGTCACGACTTAATCATTCATTGAGGTCACTCAAGTCACTAAAGTGACCCACAACCTCATAAAGTCACTTTTACACTTTAAAAATAAAAGGCTCGACTTTATAAAACCACTTTATAAAGTTACTTTATAAAAACACATTATAAAGTCACTAGGGAGAAAAAGTTCTAGGTCACTTCCACGTGTTGGGCACCGCCTATGCAGAAGTACCTCTGAGCTACCAAATCTAACACTAAATGATCACCCAAGGAATACGACTTAGTGGTCTATTTGATTCTCGTAGACCACAGTCGATAAAAAAAGAAAAGGGAATTAATAATTATTTGATGTCATTTGAGAAAGTGAAACATTATAAAATGACATTAAGTAATTAAAAAGGTGAATTGGGGAAAATAAGGTAAATAATTATAAAGTCACTTTATTAAAAAAGTTAAAAAGGTAAAAAGGTCACAAAAAGGGTGGAAATGGAAAAGAAGGATGAGAAGGATAAAAGAGAGATGAGGGTTCATTTTCTCTCATTATGTTGATCATATTTCGCTAATCACATTGGAGAGAGCTCTAGTAGCTTGACGGCTAGGGTTTTGTAACAAAACCCTTGTGGATTGTTGGTTTCGGTGGTGAAAGATCCCACCCTAGCCAACCTTGAGGAAGAATCACACAGGTTCTTCATTGAAATCAATTGGCCAAAGGAAATATTCAGGTTTTGCAGAGTTTTTGTGATCCAAGGGGTTCATTTCATCTTCAACAGTGTGTGCTCAGAAAGGAGGGTGCATCATTGGTAGAAAGGGCGCACTGAAGAAGGGAAAGGCGATTTTCTCTCATGCATGATTGATTCACTTCAAGGAAGAAATCATACCACTAGTTTTGGGCAGCACATCTGGCCAGGGGTCGATCCCTTTGGGTAGGAGAACGCATTTCTTGTGAAGACTGCATTGTGTGAAGAAGGGTGCATTGGGTAAGAGGAGGGCGCACTTAACCAGAGGAAGGAGGCGCATCCTTGGTATTTGGAAGTTCCAAGGGTGACAAAGGGGGCGCAAATATACTGTAGCAGCTTGCGTGAATGGTTCTAGGAGTCAAGTCAATCTTCATCGATTTTGGTTGGCTGCCAATGCTTGGAACTCTACAGGCATCTACAGCAAAAATATATCAGCATTGTATCAACCTCCCAGATCTGTAATAAGGTTAGATCACTAATAAAATAAATCATTTTGTAGTACCATTTCTGTTGATAAATTTGTTTGGCTGTTCCTTTTATATTTGCAAACTGTTTGTATTATTTTATTTCCATTTGGCATTCAAAGAAAACACTGCTATACACAAAGAAATACCAATAAAATCAGATCAGCAAACTATTCAGTATTATAACAGCAACAAATAAGGAAATAGAGGATGAGAATATGTCTACAAAATGTTTGATGAAAGCCTTCTTCAGTGACGAACCTATAGCAGCAGCAAAACAGGGTAAATAGAGGAGTTTGGAGGTTGCAAACCAACTGTTTGACAGAACACCAGAACCAAATTTCATTGAGTTTTAATAAGCCACTCCTAACAGAATTGTAGCAGCCTTCTTAGTGGGATACTACACTGAGTTGCACGGCTAGTGCTTGCATGTGCCATGCCTAGTGCTACTCCATCTCCTTCTGGTGGGTGAGACTCCTCCAGCCATTCTGAGGTTGGATCAATATCTTCCAAGACAATGGGATTTGTATCAGGGCTTCTATTCAGCAACTGGTTGCGCCTTAGTCGAAGGTTGTACTGCACGAAGATGTGATCATTTCACCGTTTTTGTTCCAAACAGTTCCTCTTCTTCATGTGTGTTATCGCACAAATTGTAGGTTGGGCAAAGCCCAACCCAACCACCAAGTGGCGACAACTAAGGGACATTATACCCAATGTCACCTCGATATAGGTCCCGCACTTTGAGGGTGACTAGGTCACTCTAGGGAGACGATCTCGCTGACCCTGGGGGGATTGAGATGGATGGAAGGGAAAGAAGAGAAGAGAAGTATCCCCCTAAAGGTCAATTATGGAAGAGAAAAGATGGCTTTGATGACTCGTCTCTGGGTGGTTTAAGGTTGCCAAGTCTTTGGATGCCTACAAAGGATGTTTGTACCTGCCCGAGACACAAGAAAAGCCACACTTGCATACAGTAATGTTAGGTGGACAAGCAAGTTAAGCTTGATGTGCCTAATTGCAGCAATAATCAATGATATATATCAGCACATAAAAGATAATAAGAGCTGCAATATAAGTGCTAAAAGTTCAATTGAATAAGCACGAGACAAGCTAGTAAAAACTAGTTTAGATCAACAATGATAGAGCAAGACTTTAGCACAAAAAGCAAGGTTGTTATAAAAAGCTAACTGCAGTGATATTTATCAGCCTTATGACTGTAACAAACTTGTTATTACAGTAACCACCAAAACTTGCCAAAAGATGTGTTGTACTTAGTAGATTATGTGGACAAATTTTAGGCAAGTTTCAATGGTTAAATTAGGAGTTATTGAAAAGTTTGGTTAGGGTTTTCTGCAGCCCTAATGGTTGTAGGTTAAAATTGTAACAGCAGCAAGAAATACTTGGAGAAGTGAAACAACCTAGTGGCTCAAGCAAGCATTTATAGCATAGATTTGATTCCACTAAGAACAACTTCAAAATCATGAAATTTCACGTTTCCCAAAGCAACAATTTTATATCTCCAATGCAACAAGTGATGACTAGTGCCTTTAATGATTGGATTAATGGAGTGAAGAAAAGAAAGAGCTAAAGGTACTACCTCCTTGGGGGTGTAAATCCTCTTACTCCCCAAGGCAAGTATCCCTAGCTAGGGTTTAGGCTAAGAGGGTTTATGCACTTATACTTCTCTTAGCAAACCCTTGTTAAACCAATAAAATTTAAGCATAAAGTGATGGAGGCTAAGGTGGGGGCGTATACCCTTATACTTCCCACCTAGCTCTAGCAAAATAACCTTGTCTTGAAACAAAATGATAATACAATGCAAAAAAACCTTACCAATTCAAGGAAAATGCTAAGATAAACCACCATACCTCTCCAAGATGGGAGATTTATGATTTAAAATGAGATCTTATGATCTCTATTTATACAAAATGTCATTAAGATAGTTTGTCCACATAATTTTAGGGTAAACAACAAGATTAGTGGTCAACAACCCTAATCTTGCCCCTTTACACAAATAATATTAAACAATTCACTTTTTGCACAAATGAAAACCCTAAGAGTGATGTCACCCCATTAGGAGGGACGTTTTGGCACTTTTAGGCCAAACATTGAGTTGGAGATGGTAGGGTTGGGCCTCTCAAGGCCATGTGTCTCCAATCCAACCTTCTTCTTCATGATCCAAGGGTTTCTTCCTTCAAAACGTGCCATGTGTAGCCATCACCACCTCAAGCCCCTCAAGCATGACGTCAAGCCTCCAAAAGATGACGTTTTGCCTCTTTTAGACAAAACATCTGGCATGCAAGGGCTAGGTCCTATCTCTCAAGTCATCTTCTAGGCCTCCAAAGGTTCATCTTTCTAATCCAGCATGCAGGCCTTTGGCATCTAACCTGTGGGCTTCAAGCCCCATGGAAGCCCAAGCTAGGCTTGTTACTCCAAAACAGTCAACCAACTAGGTCCTGCAAAGACAAATAAGCATGCCCTCCAAGGATCTCAAGTCAAAATATCATGATAAGTAAATCAAATCAATAAATGAGCCACCCAAGCATGTGCATCAAAGATTACCCTATCAAACAAATAAGTGCTCAAATACATTATGTGACTTGCCAAGCTTAGATATGGGAGGGTTGACAAGGTGTCCTATTGAGTAGATATTTCCTAGGTCAAGGAGTGTTTCCCAAGTGATCCCTCTCTAAGCCATGTAAAGTGGATAAAGTGGTTAAGGATCAAGACTCAATGGACATGGGGTTCATGACATACAAGGGGTTGTAGTGTCTCATTCATGGGTGCCTTTGTAGAAGGTGTGTGGCACCTTCGTTTGCAATGCAACTTTTCCAAGCCCATTGTTTTTCCATTCTTCGTTTATTTCATGTTAAGGAACGAGTTGAAGGCCACTGTCCTGGCATGGTGTCCAGATAATTACGGTGTCACGCACAAATACCTTGCGGAAATTAGAAGGTCGGCTCGTGATGAGACCCTCTTTCTCCCAATTGTGCAACTGAGAGCCACTACCCTAGCTTGGTGGCACTTTTGATGGGTTAGGTTTAATGCTTTAGGGTTTCTTCTTGCTTCCCGGAATATTCTATTCTCGTCAAGGTTACACGTGGAGGTAAATACCTCCCGCAGCTACCATAATATCAACACCACATAGGCTGGTAATAAGGAGAGCGGGCAACATTGAAGGGGATAGCTGTGTCAAACCAACATCTAGCTATGTATTCAAAAGCAACATCTTTGTATTGCTTCTTCCAACGAGCATCTAAGGTGGGTTGAGTTTGAATTGGTTGAGACTAAGAGGCACTAGCAGTGGTGGGGGAAGGTGTAAATTTTTTTAATGTTCTTCCTCTTTTTAGGCTGCCTATCAAGAGGGGGAGGAATATAACGGAAGTGGTCCATAACATTGGTAGATGGGATAGAGGAAGAGCCTTCAAATTCAGATTCAACACCAAGATTTGCTCTCATTGCATCAAGTTCTCTCTTCCTCCCTATTTCATCATCTATCTCCTTCTAATTAGCCTTGTCTTCTTCAAATTTTTCAAACTGACTTTGTAACTCCAACCTAATCTGTCCAATCTCCCCCAAAGGTGCTTTGCATGGTTTAACTTGGCCTCTTATAGCAGCCAAGTGTTGTTTTAGCCTATGAATCCCCCTCCTGTTATGCGTTTCTTGCAATATTTGCAATACATCTCATCATCATTAACATCACAATGTTTCCATGCGGGGTCTTTCACTCTTGGGGCCATGGTAAAATTGAAATGACAAGAAATCTGCAAATAAAAAATATGCAACAATGAAAACCCTCTCTTATATTTTAAATTTTAATATGCACATGCCACATACTATGATACTACTTAAGAACTGTCTACCTAGTAAAATTGCAGTTTTGAAACCTATCTGCACTATTTTTTGTATTTCCAGCCTCATATACTTTGTTTTTTGCTCTCATAATTCATTAGATAACAGATTATGAGAGAAAAATAAAAAGAATATAAGGCTGATAAAACTAAAACAGTGAACACTAAAGAGTCAAGACTCAAGACAGGTTTCAAAACTGCAATTTGATGAAACAAAAAATAGTGACACATTTATTATTTGGTTGTCAACATACCTGGGAATGATATGAATGGACTGTGGGCTGCCTCCAAGCTTGAAGATGGGTTGTCTCAGCCTATAGCCTGCTCTCTTAGATGCCAAATCACTGCCAAACCAACTCCAAGCTCCAAATGCTCAATGAGAGAAGTGTGAGGCAAACAGAGGGGGTAGGGTTGTCTTTATAGAGTTGATTTAGGGTTTAGGAGGTTCTTTTAGGGTTTTATCTCCTCAAAATAAATAAAAAATTGTTTTTTCCACCTACAAGCCAGGCGGTGGGTCCGTGAGAGTGACTCGGACAAGTAGGTATAGACTCGGCCGAGTTGACCTGTTTGGTAATGAACCGGTCGAATCAAGCCTTGACTCTGCTGGTTCAGTACCAAACCGATGGGCCGAATCGTGGATGGGCCCAATCAAGCCGGTTTATGGTCTGCTCGATCAACTCGACCGAGTCCGAGTCCAAGCAGACCGAGTTTTAAAACACTGGCCCTAATTGACCTTCATTTCTCTTGCACCTAACATTTCCATGGTGTGTTGCTTGACTCCATTGCCCAAGAAAAGGAAAACAACACTAGTCTAATTAATTGCAAGTGATGGTTAAAACCCTAGATAGATTTAAAACCTTTTCTCACTCAAAACACCTTCTTAAAGTTGATTTGTGACATCATATGCAAGCTAATTCTACCTTAACGTCTTGCAAAATCACTTGTTTACTTGCTGCTGTCATAAATGTTTTGCTACAACCATTAGGGCTGCGGACTTTTGCTACAATTTTACTTAATATTGTGGCAAAACTTGCCCAGAATATTGTTCTAGCAATTGGATATTATTGCTCATGTTATAAGCTAAATTGAAGGAGTCAATTGCTATATTTTTGGGTTGTATTTCTTGTTGCTGTTATAAATTTTTCATTGCTGATATAAACCGGTTGACTGCTGCAAATTTACAACAGCAATAGGCTTCTAGTGTCTAAAGGTGATTATTATGCTATATAACTTGGTAATTGATGATATTATGCATTGAAGTGTTTATTGTCTTGTACAGGTTACCCAATTACCTTGTTTTAACCAATTTTATCCTTCACCTTTCTCTAGACCTAGCTTGACCATCTAGGTGACCAAGATAGGGGGTTGTAGGCTCGACTAATCTTGCTATTTGATCCCTTGAGGTCACCAGGGAAGCCCCCCTTGTGTTAGACCTTCTTCCATCACTAAAACAAGGGAAGTCTCTACTTAGGTGACAGTGGTAGAAACTTCCAATTGTTACACACGATTGGGATCTTGTGGAGGGCTTTGCACAAGTACAAATCCTATGATAACAGGAGTTAAAATTTTACTTTCTCCATATGAAGTCCAATGAGGTTGGAAACACTCTCAAACATCCTAAAACAATTAATGGTAATGTTAAAAATTTAAATAAAAGGATGAAAATGAAAGATAAAGGAGAATGTCACTTTTACTATAAGAATTTAGTATTACCATTAACTACTAGTGTAGTGTAGCTGAAATGGTAATAATAGTTGGACAGATTTAAAATGTTTATTAGTAGTTAATGAGGGGATTTTTTGCCATCTAAGGGACCCACGGCCCTTGGCTACTTGGACGGGCCCGCAAAACAAAACAAAAATTGTCTAAACGATTGTCATACAAGTCGAAACACCTTGGAAACGTCGTCGGTCGTACCATTGATCTGGATTTATGAACGGAACAAAAAGAATAACAGACTGAATACAATAAAACAGAGATACTGAGAACAAAAACAGAGATACTGAGAACAAAAACAGATATCCAGTGAACAATAACTTCTATTGAATAAATAAAATAGGCTGAAACTGTAAAATTGCAGAACTGAAAACAACTTGCTCGAATGGTGGTAGCTATCTCTGAGAACAGATGTGGCTGCTACGTGCATCCATCTGAGAAGAATGATTACAATGAGGCTCCAGAGGCCTTTTTAACATTACTCATGAATGCCAAAACCCTAGACATCCAAAATCCTAACCCTAGGAGATGAAACGCCAAACATTATGTGGGCCCCAATGGGTAAGTTGGTACCTCGACTTCCCGGGGTTGTAACTTTTGCATATGACCTTCGTTTTAAGCACATGATAGCCCGTTGGAAAGGTCTTTTCAAGAGCTACACATTATGCTAACAAACTTTGACTTCGTCTACAATTTGACTGTGGCAAGCCAAAAAAACCAATGTTCCACCAAGACTCTGGGACGAGGGGACGCAGGTGCAGGGAGACGCACAAGGGGGATGTGTGGAAGTACCCCCAAATTTTAGGGATTTTTGGGAAATGGGGTACGGGGGGACGTCACAACATATATAATATAAAAAAAAATAAAAATAAAAATAATAATGATAATATGATAAATCTCAACAATAACATAAATTAATTTTATATATATTTGTTTTTAATTTATTTTTTTTAAATTTAATTTTTTTTTTTTTAAGTCTTACTGGGCAAAAACATTTTTTGGGGGGGGGACTTCCAGGAGTCCCCCTTTTGGGGAGGGGGGTCGTCCAGAAGTCCCTCTTTTCAAGGGGGGGACGTCCAGGGGTCCCCCTTTTGGGGAGTCTCGTCCCCCACCTTGGGGAGTCGCGTCCCCCCAAGTCCCCCCACGTCTCCCCAAAAAGGGGATGTGGGGAAACGGCCCCCCTGGGGTCCCCCCGTCTCAGGGACATGGGGGACGTGTCCCCGTGGAACACTGAAAAAAACACTATTTAGGGCCCCAAAACGGCCCTGGAAGTACAGAAAGATGTACTGACATGAAAACATCCAAAATAAGCCAGTTGGATTAGGTGGGCGACCACCAATCTCCACCTGGAAGCTGTGTAGGTCTTCAGACAGCCCCGAAAGTGTAGAACCCACAATTACAAAGAATTCCATAAGAGTGTGTTGAACTAAAAATTGTCAAGAGGAGCCAATTGGAATAGGTGGGTGGCCACAAATATCCACCTAGATCAATCATACAACGTTTCCAAGGTGTTTCGTCCACGTTTCGACATTTCATGGAGTTTATCGTAGTGGTACGACACCTGGGGGTGTTTCCTGCAACTTAGTTAAAATATGATCACATATTTGGATACCCTTTGTGTAGATTTGCATAGATTTCAACTTTGGTGGAAACAAGAGGAGGTCAAGGTTTTCATCAACTATGGTTCAATTTACACAAGAAATAGGGTTTGTGCACTTTTCAAGATAATTATATTTTTAGATACTCGGTACTAAGGAGAGCAAATGATTCAAATTTAGTGATGACTCAAGGCTATGAAAAACTTGAGACTTGGATTTTGAAGTTAGGTCATATTATTGAGTACTCACTATGGTGAACAACGCGGGGACTGTTATCCCCTATCATAGGGATAACTAAGGAGATTATGTCTCGAGGCCCACAGGCCCTAGACATGGAGTACCGAGAGCCATATGTCTTGAGCTTGGCCCTGGGGTGCCCATCTTTTCTTCAACGCCTTCCATCTATCAGCAGCAGCAACATCCATTCCATCGGCCTGGTTCTGAAGTAGCAGTCGGTCTTGTTCCATGAGGTAATGAGTCCGGGTATCATGGTATGTGTCACTCTGATTCTCAAAGCATTTGAATATGTGCATTGAATTCCTTTTTGTTTCATGACGTTTGCTTGAAAATTATGCTCCTTAACTTGTCCATACCTGGGGGGGATGACAGGATACCCTAGTAAGTTGGTTCCCTTAGGGATGAGTTGCCAATGGGTGGGTCTATGAAAGGTCATCGTCCATTCCTTCCATACCTACCACTTTTCATCATTATCCCTCTCATCTTTCCCCTACATTGGTTCGGGCATTGGGTTTGCCAAGCTAGTAAGGGTTGTACCTTGCCTTGTGGGAAGAAGGGGCTAAAGGCCCAGAGGGTAAAAGTAGCT
>ML837402.1:67287-84770 GCA_009831015.1 Picea engelmannii | reverse complement strand
CACAATGAACATGTTGTTTATTACTTGAGTAGAAGTCTCACACCCACTGAAATCAAGTATCAACATGTTGGAAAACTGGCTTTGGTTGTCGTTCAAGCTGTTCAACGCTTTCGGCATTATATCCTCTCAAGGAAAATTACGGTGATTTCCCATTGCAACCCTATGCAACATATTTTGACACGTCAACTACTAGGGGGCAAATACTCCAAATGGATTGTCATACTCCAGGAGTTTGACTTGGAATTCGATCACGCCAAGTCTAAGAAATCCTTAGTTTTTGCTGAGTTGATATGCGATTTTACTCACTCTGCAACGGAAAATGTAGCAATAGATTCATTACCTGATGAATCTCTTTTCCTTATTAGCACCGACAATATTTGGTATGGGGATATCATTATATATCTCCAAACTCAGAATTTATGGCCTGCTTTGTCTACTAATGAATGATGTCGCGTACACTATCAGGCTCGTCAATACATCATCCTCGGAGATACTCTTTACCGTCGGGGAATTGACTCTGTTTTTCGATGTTGTCTGCAATTTGAAAAAGCTGAGAAATCTCTGAATGACTGCCATTCCGGAGCATGTGGTGGTCATATGTCTGGGTATTCTACTACCCAGAAGATCTTACGCGCAGGGTATTTTTGGCCTTCTTTGTTTAACGATTGCATTACTGACGTTCAAAAATGCCATGCCTGACAGACCTACAATCAGAAAATACGGTCACATCATGCTCCTCTTCATCCTGTGGTCTCAATTGGTCCTTTTGCAAAATGGGGCATCGATTTCATGACATGTCACCCTCACTCGGCCGGGGGGCATGGTTACATCATTGTAGCTGTTGATTACTTTACAAAATCGTCTGAGGCGATGCCGACATTCGATAACACTAGAAAGATTGCAGCCTTGTTTCTTTTTAACCATGTCATAGCTCGTTTTGATGTGCCCCAAGCTATCATCACTGATCACGGTAGTCATTTTAGGAATTTTATGATGTCTGAACTTACGAAAAAGTTGGGTCTTCGTCATGATAACTCAACACCCTATTATCCGCAATCTAATGGCTAGGTCGAAGCAATAAAAAAATTTCTCATAACTATGCTTCGACGGATGATAGGAATTCATAAAACAAGTTGGCACACGATGTTGTTTTTGGCATTGTGGGCATATCGAACATCTATCAAATCCGCCACTGGGTTTACACCCTTTCGATTAGTCTATGGTGTGGAAGCCATTCTTCCAATAGAATGTGAGATACCTTCTATGAATCTAGTTGTCGAACTCTTACCCAATACTTCTGTTGAAGAAGAGCGTCTATTGTATCTAATGTGATTAGACGAAACTCGACGTGACGCCACTCTAGTTATAGAAGCCCAGAAGAAACGTGTCAAGGCACAATATGACAAGCATGTCAAGCCTCGCGTTTTCTCTGAAGGAGATCTTGTTCTTCTATATGAACAGGATCAAGACGTGTTAGGAGCTGGAAAATTTGAACCAATGTGGCGAGGTCCTTATATTGTTCGCCGAGTTTTGGAAAAAGGAGCCTATGAGCTGGTCGATTACGATGGTATCCCTTTGAGTGAACCTAGGAATGGGTTGTACTTGAAGAAGTACTATGCATAAATCTTTTGTGCACAAGTACTTGTATTTTATGTATCATACTTTGTGTGTGTTACTTTACTTTGCTTTTGACGTTATCTGGTCTCTACCCTTATGTGACGTTGTGTTTGATTGCCAGATGTCGGAGTCTTCACTACCCTATATTGGCTTCGCTGATGGTGCTATCCGTAGTACTCGGAACCTAGCTTATGTTGCATGGGAAATCTATGCCCCAACAAATGAACTTGTATCTTTACGAGGTGTATTCCTTGGTCGTGCAACCAACAACATTGCGGAGTATAGCGTTGTTATTGAATTATTGGTTGATGCTATCTCACTCGGAATTCGTCATTTGGTTGTGCGAATTGACTCGTATCTTGTAGTACTACAGCTAAGTAATATCTACTCTATTCGAAGTCCTACTTTGTTACGGGTATATTTGCGGATTCGCCTCTTGGAACGATATTTTGATCACATTGAATATCAGCATATTCCTAGATGTATTAATACATTAACAGATGCATTGGCTAATTATGTATTGGACGGACATTTGAACCATTTATAAATAAAACACATTTAAATTCACACAATATAAAGTAAACCAGTAGAGCCATATGTATATAACGATCAAAAGAGTTTGTTTTTTACAAAAAGTTTGTCTGAAGACCAAAATATCAAAAATTGAAGCTTATAGCTTCTACAAAGTGACATCATGGATGACGTTCACGGTAACACACAACTGCCCTAGCAACCCTATGGAGCAGTCGACCCATAGCTGGTGATACCCCTACAGTGTGACGTTGATCACGTCGTGGAATCTCTTCTAGAGTCATATCTGGAATGTCTGCAGTCAACCTTCTAAATTCTATTCTACCACCTGATAATCTTCGGCATACTGTGGTGCTACTGGTGCTACTTCTCCTCGTCGCTGGATAGGAGAGGTGCCAGGAGGTCTATATGGTCCAACATCTGTGTTATCAACAAACATTTTGTGTTAGTCTTCGGATAAATACATAAAACAAAAACATTTAAATATGATAAAATTCAAAAACATTTAAAAAGAAAAAAATGTATGTACTTCTTACCGAGGTCTCCCAACTGAGCGTCTTCAGGTAGTGCTAGATCCGGATCTCCTCAGAAATCCAACCCAGCATAGGTGTAGTCATCGACCATCAACATCTGGTTTTGAAGCCAGTGAAAGAAAATGTCGTCATACTTGACGATTGGTCCTGACACATGCTGGGCCATGAGCCGACACCATCTCAACATCCTTGGATCCCTATGACCCGGGAAGTTCCACTCAACCTGTAGTCTAAACATGGGGACCCTCTTGAGGAAGAAGGACACTAACAAATATCCATAACCAAATTGTTTCAATTCACCCCACCTGCATTTAGTTAATTTCCTTTTGATACTGCGAAGCACAACATCCGCCCAGTTGAATACTTGGGGCTCAGTACACTCGATGGCGTACTGGAAGTAGCTCTGTAATGCCATATGAGGAGTAGAACTCCCCTCCATCTGAGATATAGTAAAGAGAATAGTGCGGAGGGTCAAATATTGTACCCCCCAGATAGCCACTTTTCCCTTTTTCCTCTCGGACTTAGGTACACAGTATTGATTGCAGTATTCACTCATTTTTAACCCGCCACCTCTGCTACCGGTCAGACTGACATAATACCCACGCCTGGATAATCTGGTCAAAAAGTATATGTCTTCAATGTCAATGGATAATGTGTGATCTCCTACATTGAAAACCTACTGATATGGGTCCCACATACGGACCAGGTACTCCAATAGTCTAACTTGGGCTCTCATGCCCGGGATACGGAAGTATTTTAAGAGCCCACAATCTCTCAATGCAGCTATGGTGGGAGGATGATTCTCAGCATTTGCATTATCCTCTTCATGTTCTCGTTCTCACCACTCAAGCACCATATTTGTGGCTATTTATCTGCACAAGGAACATAGAAGGAGGATTAGTGATTTTGTTCATGATATAAACCTTTTTCATTGGATAAATATTTAAAAACAAATTGGGTTATGCGCTTCTCACAGGTGCCTCATTTACACAATGCAAACACCTCGTAGGTGGCTCAAGGTTCACCTGCGAGAACGCATCATTCTCGCAGGTCCCGTATGGGCTGCCTGCGAGAATACCTATGCGCATATAGGGTTCAAAAAGGCACTTAAAAATGAAAAACTAACCAATGATATCAAAATTTTAAACCATGAAAATGTCAAGAATGAAGAGCTTACCGTAATGCTGCAAACGGCTCGTCGAATGATCTCTTGTAGCTCCCAAAAATCAACACCGAATTCGGAGGGTAAAAAGGGGGTTTTGGAACTCAATAGTGGAAATGTGAAATGATATGGTAAAAATGTTTATTTACTCATTTAATTTACTTTTTACTATGTCATTTTTGGGTTTTTATGCTTATATATTGTTTAAACCTGATCCCTAATATCAAGATGAGTGTAATGACTTGCAGGTGTGATGACGTCGATAACTAAACAAGGGTATGGACATATTTTTCTTTGTTATGGCGTGTTTTTTATTATTTTTAGGGTTTTTACATAAAACCTCAGTCGTTTTTATCCGTTCTTACGCTCGTCAATATAAGAGAATGTGATCGAGCATAGTTTTATCACTTTTTCAGGCTCATAAGGTTATACAAAAAAGGAACCCCCCTGGAGTCCTCTTTAAGCTCTTTTTAGACTCTCTAAACATGAAAAGATCGTCGAGTGACCTTGCTATTTTTCACGCTCGCTAAAGTATTTGAAGTACGCGTCTGGAGAGCGATAGTTTATCTCTTTTTCGGTCTCGCCCGGACTGTTTTACGAAAAAGGAACTAAGAGAGTTCTCTTTTAAGTGTTTTTCCAAACTCTATAATCTTGAAAAACCTTTGAGTTTACTATCTCTGGACTCGTTAAACAAACATTGATAGACCCGTGATTGGACCGAACCACTCCTTCTTAGGGTTCGTTAAAAACACTCCGAGGGAATCATCTGAAGGATGAGCTTATATCAACAAGCATATGTGATCCTCTTCAAGCTTGCATAAAAATAAAGAGGTACTTGCCAGAAATGGTGGTGAAAATTTGGGAAAGGGATATGTTTCATCTTCGTATTGATTGGCAGTAAGTGTCTCTCTTGAACATGACACCCCCTATTCATCATTTGAAGCCGGTTTGGGAAATCCATTTGTCTCTCTTTCGATTGATTACAAGTTCATTCCATGTGTCGTCTTTGAGTCAATGCTACCAAATCATTGATCGTGTCATTCATATGTTCAAGAGAAGTCCATCTGAAACCTATATTGAGTCGGCCATATGTAGTTATTCATTCTCTCCGTGTTGGCCTTCCTAGTGTCCAGTCCAATTTGTAAAATGCTTTGTTTCACCTTCAAACTCTGTTACTCATTTCGTGTCATTGATGGGGGATACATCAAGGCCCTCCTGTAATGAGTTTTGTTCTGTCGACTTCATCTTATTATCCAGAATCAAGACTTAGAAATTATTTAGTACCTTGGAGCTTGCATGCCTCAATGGCAAGTTTCCTCACTTTTGACAGTGGGTTTACATCATTGACCCCTGATCAAAAGATTTCGTCGGTTGTTCGACATCAACTCATTTATTCATAGTCGATGGATTGTACTATAGCACTTTGGGAGTCATTGACATCAATGGATATTTCCCTCGCACTTGTTAACGGTTACATCAATGACCGGTAATCAAGTGGTTTCTACCATGTTCGACTTCAACACATGCAATCACATGGTTAGATTCATACTTTGGGCGACGAGATTGAAGACCCTGGATATTATCTTTTTGATCCAGGTTGTGATGGAGTATGTATAATTTTTGACACATAGATCCATTGTGTATGTTTCGTGGCTATGTCCTATGGATTTAAAATTCCTTGCATAGATCCATAGTGTATTCAGGTGGCTATGCTATATTTTGACGGCATGGATCCACAGTGTATAATTGGTGGCCATGGTCTTTATTTCTGATGTCATCAGTCTATGATCTGAGTATGGGAATGCCTACCTCAGAATTGGTATATATGATATTCTGCAGATGCTTGGGTGTTTTCAGGTTTCTGATTAGATGTGCTCTTAGTTATCGACACACACATGCATCTTACAAAGTCTATCGATTGTCAATAGTTCCAACCTCATACTTTGGGGGGCATTCTGTTACCCATAATTTTGGTCGTCATGATGATGTATTGATGATGGTGTACTCAAGCTCTTCATTAGAACTTTCTCCTGAGAAAAGTTACCTTTATCTCTTTCCAGAAATCACAGTTTTGAGGAAGGTTCACAGGCTGCTAATACATTTTCCTGCGAGAATGCATGATTCTCGCAAGCTGCCTTAAGCCAGGGTGCGAGAAGTTTGCACTGTGTCTAACTATTAGGGTGCAAACTCTTTCTAAAGAAGGGAAAAAGATGAATTCTCGAACCTTCTAGAAGGGAATCTTCTAGAAGGATGAGATGGCATTCGAATGGTTATTTAAGTATTGGCTTTCCTAATATTTTGGGATCATTCCTATCCAAGTAACTAATTCATTCTCTCTTTTATATTGAGGGGATTCTCATGGAAAAGGTTAGAATCAAACTAGCAAGATATTTATTGGAGAATTAGTGAATAATTGTGTGAAGGACTGAAGCTACAGCAGCTAGAGAACTTCATCAAGTTTATCAAAGGTGGTGGATCTTCTTCATGTAAGTGAGAAAATGTGTGTATCAGAGACAAGGGCCATCGAAAGGAGGTTTGCAACATCAAGGCTCAGGTTGTAATCTTTGCTTTCCATCAATATAATACAGTAATATGTCTCTTTCCCATAAAGCTAATGCCATTTTATTGTATAACTCCTTGATCATATACATAGATTAATTGTTGAATATATTGAGTTGTCTTCACTTCGATTGGTTTGTATTGTTATGGTATTGATGGCACAAGAGCATTGGAGCGAAGATGGAACAACAAAGACCAAAGGAAGCAATTATAAGGTATGTTCATAATTCTTTCTTCCTAGTTCATTCAACAGTCAAAATCTAGGGAAAGAGTATTATTCTATCTTGCTTTATTCTAGATCCAGGTGGATCTAGGGAGATCAGTTTGTGTCTGCACTTACGGATTTATCCAATAAAACTACATGTGTTCCACTAGGCCTCTTGTCCACCAATCACATCACTTATTTCCCCCTTGTCTCGTTAGGACACACTCGCCTCCCACTCACCCTCGTGGCATGTCATTTTTCGTTTTGCTCCCTCTTGTCTTCCCACACCTGTCCCTCTCCCTATCATGTCGTCTCGTCATAGGAGACGTGTTCCCCTTTGACAAATCACATCCCACCACCGTATCTCCATGGCCCCCACAAGATCTACCACATTCATCCTCTGGCCTTTCCTCGTCTCACTTCCACATCTAATATGCCAAATCATCCCTGTCTAGTCATCGCTCATCTGTTGCTCCCCTTTAGGTGCCCCAGTTAGTGCATCTGCCTCCACGTCTTACCATGAAGTTGTTTAGCAGATCGAGGTGTCAACATGAGAAGCCTCCATGTCCCAAACATGAAAAGTTGACCAGGGCCGTTTCCGATCCCAAGGAAGCAGTTATTGAAATGGTTGGTGGTGGGTGGACATCATTTCCACCATAAATAAAAATTCCAGGAGAGGACTATCAACTTGTCAACTCCTTGTAGGCTCGTTCTGGAACACAGTTCCATCTGACCGAAGTGCACAATGGCCCAAATATTGCATGCACAGTCTGACAGTAAACATGAAGACGTAATTTCTTCTATGCAGTAACTCGAAGCTCCTATTGGGTTTTGCTCCAAGTATATGAAGGCATTTTTCCATTTTTGTATCTATCGATGGTTGAGCTATGCTCCTGAATTGTAAAGCTTTAATGAAATTTTTGGTTCTTTGGTTATGAGTTGTATCTGAGACCTCGTGTTTAATGAAAGTCAGCTTCTCTCCATCTCTTTGTAAGCTTTACTTTAAGACACTCAGAATTGGCAGGTCCAGTCGAGGGAGATTATGTTGTGTGATGTATGTTTGATCATGACAGTGTTTTCACCAATTTTAAATCAATCTCCTGTGTCTTTTTCTTGTTCTTGCCCTCAGTAGCTCATTGAAATATTCAAGTGAGTTGTTATAGTAGCCACCACGATGCAGGTATGATCACTGTGTTACTGTAACTGTGTCATCCTGGCACATTTCAATGTTTGTTCTTTCTTCTACGGGTTGTTGGAAGTTTGATGCCTACAGCATACCTTTGCATTTTCTCTCTGAAGTCTTCCTCCTACTCACCCTTATTACAACTTACTGACTAAAGTTATATCAAGACCTCGCCTACTTGTGCATAGCCTAGCCCAAGATTATGAGTTAAAACGATCTTCTTCTGGGTCTGCAGCCATTCGATCACCCTTTTATACACCAATCGTGACATAAAATTGATGGGCATCAGGCTCTTCTCCTACCACAATCCAGGAGTGACTTCTGACACTAACACCTATCATTGAAATCCCTAATGCCTTCGCTAGAACCCTTGCAAATATCAGTATATTGAGAGTAAAGGGAATCCATGCTTTCTTTTTCACACCAATTTTTCTTAAAGACTTGTTCAAGATCTTAAGGGGTTTTGATGCTTCCTTTCAGGAGTTTGTTAATCCATCTTCTGGCACTTATGATGAGTGATCTCACAAAGAACCTTAAAAAGACATCAAGGTGTTCTTGTCTGGATTGGTTAAATTGGAATGCATCACAGAACTTGGTCCAATGAGAGTTTCCATAGGATCCATCTTCTTCTAAAAATCTAGGTATCCAGGATTCAACCTTACTGGGTAGATCATGCAGTCCTCCTGGGGTGTTGGCTAAGTCCAAAGGGCCAAATAGTTCTTTGTGAGACCAATTGGGAGAACTCATGGGGACAACAGGATTCGTAGAGGCCATAGTAGTAGTTTGAGGTATGTATTGATGCCCACTGCTGGTCGTCATCAGTTGTTTCTGGATTCACCAGATAATTTGCTTGAAATCATCAAAGAATAAAGGGAAAACACCCTAAGTGGATTCGTCGGGTAAGCTTTGTAAGATAAATACTCTAGAGGCAAGGCTTACCGAAAAGTGTCGTCTGAGGAAGGTTTGACTCAGTGTTCCCCGGCAATGACGCCAAAATGTTATCGCACAATTTGTAGCAAGGATAAAAGGCTATAAATGGGAGAGGCAAACTGGCGTAACTAGAACCAATCCCACCCAATGTCACCACAATGGGATGGTTCTTTCTATTTAGGGTGGTAAGGCCTAGGGGAGACGTCCCCGGTGACCTGAGGTTTTGAGAAGGAAAAGGATTACAGGATAAAGTAGTTGTTTTCCCCTCACAAGTCACCACCGAGCAGATAGTCCAGCTAAACAGCCAATAATAAAGTAAAACCCCAAAAGAGATACACCTTCTTGAGACAAAGCAACAATAAACTGACTCAGGCAAGCTTTGATCAATGGGTTAGTAATTTATGTAAATCAATGACTATCAGATACACTTATAAGCAATTTGATAATAAATATTGACAAAGTCAATGTTTATAAATAGCAATGAAAATTTCATCACTTCTTCAATAAATGTTGAAACAATATGGCACTCAATGCAATATATCAACACTTCATTCAATTAATGCCTTTAATCATCATTTAATTGCTTATAAAGAAAAACATTTAGCTGCACCAATGATATAATAGCTAAGGATGACGGTAGTGATAGGTTAGTTAAGTTAGTTCCTAAGGTATGGTTAGTAGTTAGGGTTTGATTCAAGATTTTAAAAATTGTTGTGATCAGGTTCACTTCAAAGCATGGTGTCTTTTAGATCAGTGCCTTAGGGTTAATATAGTCAAAGAGTGAAGGACGCGAGAGCTAAAGGATGAAAAAGTAAAACAGCTAAGGACTAGAGGGAGAAACTTTGAGGTGTTGCTAAAGCAAGGCCTCAAAGTCAAAACCCTAGGGGAGAGAGGCTCACCTTGGTGTAGGAGAACTAGGCCTTGATGCTCTCTCCTCCTTCTTTAACTCAATGGCAATCATGGCTAGCTAAAGATGAAGAATGAAACCAAGATAGGAAGGTTTGATGAAGCAAAGTGTTGCTACAGCAAGGCTCTACTAGAAAACCCTATAAAAATAGGCCCAAAGTGTAGAAAACCTAGGCTTTAAGGCGTCTCCTTCTTCTCAACTTATAGACAGTATGGCTAGAAAAAAATGAAGAGGGAATGAGAGTGTAGTTATGGCTGGGCTCTCTCTTTCTTCAACAATGGATGAAAAATTCTCTTAATGGAGACATGAGACAAGGACCTACTTGTGTGCTTGTCACCTAGGGTTTTGTTCAGAAAAATTATAAATATATGCAAGACATAAATAATGGGACCATTCAATCAAGAAGTTTTGCAGAAAAAACACTTACATATCACCAAGAAAAGGCATAGAAAACCCTAGTTGTAACACCTTCCATCAAGAGAAATGCCAAAACATGCCATGAAAATATTCCTTCAACAAGTGTGCCTCACCAAATCAGCCAAATAACCCTATTCTACCGCAAATTTCAGACCTCACTCTTGAGTGCGTGTGAGATGATCAAAAAATGAAGGTGAAAATCCCTCATTTATACAGTACCGTGACATAAATTTACATTTTAGGTCATGAAAAAGGCCAACAAGGCCAAAATACTAAATCATATTGTTTTTACATTAAAATGTCAAATTAAAACCCTAATCAAGTTGAAAAGAGACATCAAGCCCCTCTAAAGGAGACATTAGCCCCTTTTAGGGCAAATGGGGCATCATGGAACAAAACGTTAGCCCTCCTTAAGCTTATCCAACATGCCACACGTGCCAATATTGTCCAGTCTACTTCCCAAGACATCCAATAGACTAGATGACATCATCATCATCATGGGTGACGTCCTAGGCCTTTCAAGGCCAACGTTCCACTGAAAAAGGGTCAATCCCCCTAGGTCAAGCTCTGCTAAGGTGCCTCTGGTGGAACGTCCTCTTCTTCTCTGGTGCAAAGCCCCCGATCCATCTATCTCATGTCTTTGCCCCCTGATGGGGTCTCGACATCCACCTGGTGGGCTCTTCAGCCCCATGGAGGTCTTACTTGATCATCTCCCCATTTGTACTGGTCCAAAATGGTACCTGTCCATCGGGCATGGTCCTGCACATCAATAACTATGCCCTCCATGGACTCATCAGTCACAGGGATCATAGCAATGTTAATCACATCTCATCATCAATATTATTAAACACGTTCATAAAATACCTAATATATCAATCAAAATCTCAAAGATGTTACACAAGCTTGCAATACAAGTTTGGAGAAAAGGACAAGACGCCTTATTGGGCTAGTGTCCACTAGGAAAGGAAAGTTCCTGGAAGAGACCTCATCCAAGCCATGTAAGTGGGTGATGTGATAAGGGGACGTCCAAGCATCTGGGTGCAATGAGGGTCAAGGATACAAGGAACATTACATGTGGGTGCCTTTGTAGAAGGCGAGTTGTACTTGTCCTAGATGCAATTTTTCCAAGCCCATTCTTGCCTTTTATTCTTATTATTTTTATTCTTTCATTTTTTATTGCTTTTTTGTTCAAGAGCTAATCAAGGGACACTCCCCTAGCATGGTGACCAGTGGTGACATCATTACCCACAAGTAGTTTCACATAAATGAGAAGGTTGGTTTGTGACAAGACCCCCTTTCCCTTGGCCATGCAACCAAGAGTCACTACCCTGGCGTGGTAACCCGCTGGTGGTAATGTCATACTGCTAGGTACCCATGGACCTAATAGGTTGGATCATGATGAGACCCCATATCCTCTGGTTAAGTCTTGTTTTATTACTTTTTTAGGTCCCTCTTTTTCTTGCTAAGAAGCCTTTTATTGCTTTCTCGGGGATCCTTGGGCGAAGCATCTCGAGGTTTTATTCTTAGGATTTTATCTTTTACCAGCTTGTTTTTACCTTCTTGGCCTTTAGCCCCTTCTTCCCACGAGATAAGGTGTAGTCCTGAAAATAGGTCAACCCAGTGCCCGAACAAGTGGAATGGGATAAGTGAGAGGGATACAAGATGAAAAAGTGGTGTTGTGATGGGATAGGACAAGGGATTTTCAGAAATCCCCCCAGTGGAAAAAAAAAACCTACATACATAGGCTTGTTAGAGCACTTTGTCAATCCCCCCAAACATGTTCAAGTGGGAAAGTGCAAGATCCAAGTAGACGTTAGAAATAAAAGGAATCATATGCACACATTCAAGGGTTTTGATGATCAAAGTGACACATACCATGATACCTGAACTAATTACCTCATGGAGCAAGAACCATCTCTGACACAGGACCAAGCTGATGGTGATGGATGTTGTTGTTGCTGATAAGATAAAGATGTTGGAAGAAAGAAAAGGTGGGCCCTCCAGGGCCATGCTAGAGTCAATCCTTCTCTCAGTACTCCATGTCTAGGACATGTGGGCCTCGAGACATGATCTCCTCATTATCCATAAAAGCGGGGGATAACAGGGCCCCTTGGGCCCTGCAGCATGCCCATGGCCTCTGAGAACATAGATCTCGATCCCCCTCCTGACTTCCTTGATGAAGTCATAGCCTTCAAATCCCTTGTAGGCTCGCTCCCTTCCCCTCAGACCCAACAAAGTACTTCCCATTTTGTCAAGAAACTGGATCAGATTCCAGAAGTCTCAATCCCTAGCACTTCAGCGAGATGAAAAGCCCTCTCCTTTGCATCACAATATTTGGTTGGATAGTTCATGGGCCTTTGGCCCTCACATCAGCAAATAGATCTTTGGATTGAGTGGAACTGGCACCCCCTGGTTCAAGGACGGATGAATCACTTCTTATGTGGTAAGGGCTTCTATATTTTCTACTTCGAACTTAAATTAGATAGGGATCTCATCTTTAGAAATGTACCGTACTTATATGGTCCTAAAGATTTATACTTTAAAAAATGGACCCCAGATTTCGATCCTGAAAATGACATCCCCTCAGTTGTGCCAATCTGGGTAAGGCTCCCACATCTTCCCTTCTTGTAGAAATTTCAATACAAATTAAGTATTTCCTATGATTCTCCCGATCTAACAATTATACGTCACTGTTAAATACAAAATCCCTTCTACTATTATTCTTGCGAAAAAAATAAACCATGATCACATCCACGATCACAAAGTGAAATATCAAGAACACATAACACAGAAGTTTTACCGGGAAAGCGTAAAGCTAAAAACCCCACTGTCATATATTATGTATATCATGAATCATGAAACAATCTCATACAAAACTCTAATCCAAGAGCTCTCAGTACAATACAATTGTTTCACACTGTCATACACAAATTAGCAAATACATGTGCCAATTCTTCGTGTCCAGACAGCCTGCCTCCACTGCACAAACTCTACAATTTGAATTCTCACAAAAATGAATTACAATTGCCTAGTTTTCACATCCTCATAAGCATATCCATTGCATGTGTGATCAAATCACAACTGATAGCCAAACTGTCCCTTTCACCTGTTATCTCAACTGGGTCTCCACTAGATCTGACATGCATGTAGTTAACTGTGGAGAATCTTCAATTGCATGTGAGTTCACTAATTAACTGAACTCTCACTAGTGCATGTTTAGTTACAACTAGTACAACTGATCTTAACTCACTTAACTACACTTATAGTTATGTTACAAATCCAACTCACTCAATTATGAATAAAATAATAGATTAATATTTATTGTCTAATTTATTTAAGGGAAAAGTAAGTTAGACACATGTTTCTTGTTGAATTTTCAACACTCACTCTCAACAAGAAAGGGATTATCCTTCACCCCAATCATGTCTCTGTGATATTCGAATTTTCTCCTGGTGAGTGCCTTTGTCAGAATGTCTACATCATGATCTTCCGTAGGAATGTATTGAAGAAACATGATCTTCCGCTGCACACAATCTCTGAGATGATGAAACCGGATATCTATATTCTTAGATCTGTCATGAAACACAGGATTAATCGAGAGTTTAATGCAACTTTGATTATAAAAATAAATCATTGTCGGATCTAAATGAGAACCAAACAAACCAACCAAGCTCTTCCTCATCCAGAAATCCTCACATGTAGCTTGACTCACTGCCATGTATTCCACTTCCGGTGAACTAAGTGTCATGGATCTTTGTTTCTTGTTGTACCAAGAAACAGTTGTAGATCCGATACTAAAGATCCCCCCTGATGTGCTCTTTCTGTCCGTTGGGTTGGCTGCCCAATCTGCATCTGTGAAGCCATGCAACTTTACCTCATTCGTATGTCTGTACCATAATCCATATTCAGATGTTCCCTTTAGATATCTCAGAACATGCTTACCCGCCTTCCAAAAGATTTTGGTAGGCTTAACCATTGCTTGACTTAGTTGGTTAACCGCATAGAAAATGTTTGGTCTCGTGTTCACTAAATACACTATCAAACCCACTAACTGTCGATAGATAGTAGCATCCACTAATTCTCTAGAAGTAGCATCCTCTTTCCTCCAGTTTCCTGGAAGAGAAGTATCCATGGGTTTGCAGCCTTCCATGTGAAACTTACCCAGTATCTCCCTTGCATACTTTCCTTGAGACACAAAAAGTTCACCATCTCGCTGCCATATTTCCAAACCAATGAAATAATGAAGAAGGCCCAAATCCTTCATATTGAACTCCTTTGCAAGTTCATCCTTGCATGAGTATATCAGTTGCTCATCACCAGTCAGTATTAAATCATCAACATAAACCACAATGATTAAAAGCTTACCCTCCACCACAATTTGGTATATGTTTGTATCCGCTTCACTTTTGGTGAAGCCCAATCCGGTGAAATAGTTGTCTATCTGAGTGTACCAAGCACAGGGTGCTTGCTTCAACCCATACAATGCTCTCTTAAGTTTTCACACATGTGACTCCCTATCAAAGGTCTCAAAACCTTATGGTTGTTCAATGTACACTTCTTCCTCAATGATCTCATTGAGGAATGCAGTTTTAACATCCATCTGATGAATGCTCCAGCCCATCTGTGCTGAGAGTGCAAGGATGGATCTTATGGAAGAGTACCTTGTGACAGGTGCAAAGGTCTCATCATAATCTATCCCCTCGATCTGTGAGAAGCCTCGGGCCACAAACCTGGCCTTGTATTTCTCCACACTCCCATCAGCAACTTGTTTTACCTTGTAGATCCTTCTCGAACCTACCACTGATTTATCAATCGGTCTTGGGACAATTTCCCATGCATTGTTTTTGACAATGGAGTCATACTCCTCTACCATAGCATCAACCCAAGTGGGATACTGCACTATTTCCTGAAAGGAAGATGGTTTAGTCACAATACATTTTCTCATAAGAGCAATGTATCGATCAGGAGACTGTCTATGTCTGCGCTGTGAAGTAGGGGCTCCTACATTATGTGCAACATCTAGTCTCAATATGTCAACTTCCATGGTGCACTTTCTGCCATTTCTGATGGATGGATCTGCTTGAGTGGTTTCCTCCACTCCATAAACCTCTTCATGTGGTTGATCGACATCTTGAGACTCATCTTTGGGAACTAGCAGTTCATCTTCTGCATGCAAGTCTAGCTCCCTCTCAAGCGACAACTGCATGGCTTTCCCCTCATCGAATTTTATATCCCGTTGCGTAAAAGTCATCTTACTGTTCAAAAAATACACACGATAATTATGGGGTGTTTCTGTGTACCCCACAAATATCCCAACTTTAGCAGTCGGGTCCATCTTCTTCCTGGCATCCTTGGTCACATGCACATAAACAGATGAGCCAAAAATTTTAAAATGAGAAACATCAGGTTTATTACCAGTAAAAGCTTCTTCTGGTGTACTCATGCCAAGTACTCTATGAGGACAATGAATCTGCACATAAACCATAGTATTGCATGCTTCTACCCACAAATGCATTGGTGGGCCCTGATCATGCAACATTACTCGTGCTACACCCACGATCGTTCTATTCTTTCTCTCTGCAACCCCATTTTTTTGTGGGTTATGAGCCGCTATGAGTTCTCTTTGAATTCCTTCTATGTTGCAGATGTCTTTGAATTCATTAGAGATGTATTATCCACCATTATCGCTCCTTAGAGCCTTAACTTGCTTCTCCGAATCTTTCTCCACCAATGATTTAAACTCACAGAACTTTGAGAATGTTTGATCCTTCTTCTGCATGAAGAATATCCAGCATTTACGACAAAAGTCATCAACAAACATAACATAGTACCTATTTTTTTTGTTGAAGCAACCGAGAATGGTCCACACACGTCCGTGTGAATTCTCTCCAGGATCACCGAAGCATGGTTCTCCTTTTCATGAAAGGTGGACTTTACATACTTCTCCAGGGTGCACCCCTTGCACTGATCTAACTGAGCAAGTGTTTCCCTTGGAAATCCAGTAGATATCTGTTGCATGATCTTCAAGGATCCATGATGAAGATGGCCCAATCTCCTGTGACATCATTCGCCTTCATCCCAGCTCACCACTTTTTCTGCCTTGCCTATCATGGCACTGCAGCCATCTACCTCCAACAAGTAGAGATTCTTAACTCGAATCCCTATCTTCTTGACTTGACCCATTGCTTTATGTCGCAGGTAGGCTTTTCCACTGCTAAAAATTGTTAGAAAAATAGGAGCGCGGAGCAATAAAATAAAACAAATGAGGAAACAAAACACAGAAGATACACAATACAAGAGAGACACAGATTTACGTGGTTCACCCAGTGTGGGCTACGTCCACCAAAGAAATTGCCAGGTCCTTCCTTTATTATTATCCAGCAAAATGAAGGGATACAACCTACAGAAAAACCCGTTGTAACTTCCTCTTCTTTCTCTCACAATCTCCTCTCTCAAAATACAATACTCACCAACATACATAGCCGCAATACATTTCCCTCATAAAAGAGGGTTTCCTTTTAGGGCAAAAAACCCTAACATAATCTCTATCGTTAGATCTGTGACCTTATAATGAACGGTCCAGATTTACAATGAAATTACAATATACTTTTACAAGGCAATTTTTGCTTCGGGGGCTTTACCCCTGAACCCCTGCTGGGGGCCCTCTTGCCCCCAAACCCCCCAACCGGGGGGATATCCCACCCAGACCCTGCAGAGGGGGTACCCCCCCTCTGCACTCCCCCGCATGGAAGAGTGTACATACTTCTAGGGAGTAAATACTTCATGGGGTATAAACACGGCTGAAAGTAAAAGACCTCTAAATCAGGAAGATAATCAGGCTCCACAACCAACAATCTCCCACTTGGAGACTGATCTCAACAACTCCACCGTTGTTGTATATGGTGGACTCTGAACCTTCTTGGACCTGGAAAATTTATCATCTTCATATTCTATCTTGAAGACCAACTGAAACTGAACAGGAACTCAGTTTCTCCCTTGTTACTCCCTTTGTTAACATGTCTGCAGGATTCTGGCTAGTGTGTATATTTTCTAGCTTCAATTGTCCATCCTCCAAGGTGGATCGTATGAATTGGTACCTCAACTATATATTCTTAGTCTTCGAATGGAAGGTTGAGTTCTTTGCAAGGTGAATGGCACTCTGACTGTCATAGTACAACCTGTTGTTCTCCTACTTCTTTCCCAATTCCTCCATAAACCTTTGTAACCAAATCATCTATTTACTAGCCTCCGTAGCAACAACATACTCTACCTCTGTTGTTGAAAGTGCAACAACCTTTTGCAGTTTCGAAATCCAACGTACTGTTGTTCCACCTATAGTAAAAACATACCCTGTGGTGCTCCTCCTGTTGTCTTTATCACCTGCCATATCTGAATCAACATATCCCTGTAGAAAAGTGTTTGAACCTCCAAAACATAAT
>ML837402.1:20195-39362 GCA_009831015.1 Picea engelmannii | reverse complement strand
GAAATTTTTCCCTTCCATTGACAGAGTCTTGATAACTGTGCCAACTCTTAGGAACCCCTAGGAGCGCCAAGCTCACCAAATCATCAGCAGCAACTGTTATTCCCACACTTCCAAGCTCATCCTGACATTGGACAAACTTCATGAGATATTTTGGAATGGTGTCACCCTTTTCCAGCTTGATCTTCCTGAGTTTATCTTTGAGCGCCAATTTCCTATGGTCGCTACTGTTTTGGAACAGATCCGTTAAAACCTTCCACATTGCATGTGGTGTGGTTTTCCCATGGAGACTTGAGACAATGTGGTCTCGTACTCCCTCCAACAGAACCTTCCTCGCCTTTGCCACTTCTTTTGCCATGCATCAAGGTTTGCAGTATCTGTCGCATCCGGCTTAGGAACATCTCTATCAATGTAATCCTTCAAGCCATTGTCTTTGAGTACTACCTCCATCCTATCCTTCCAAGCAATGTAGTTAGAGCTGCCCTCGATTGCATACTCCAACCTCAAGCCATTGAAAGACATTTCGATCTTGAATCAACTATCGCACCAAGAAAATCTTGCAAATTCGAATGTTATCCAACCACCAAAACTCAACAGTTGCAATCCCTCTTTCCCTGGGAGGTTCGCACCCCACCTGAGAGTAGCCTGAGGGAAGTTCGCACCATGCATGTGTATAGCCTGCGAACTTGCCTGGGAAGTTCGTACCCTCCTTGTGTATAGCCTACGAACTTGACTGGAAAGTTCGCACTGTAATGCACTGTAGGGTGAGGGGAGTTCGCACCTCTCCCTTGATCAGCCTGTGAGAATGCTCAGGGAAGTTCGCACCTCTCCTTTATCTAGGGTGCGAGAATTTTTTATTTAAGAACTGAGCATAGTCTACAGTACTAAAGTTCGCACCCTGCTAGAGACAGGACCTGCGAGAATGAAATTATGTTCGCACCTCACTTCCTTAGCTCCATGGCCTCCGTGGCTCTGATACCATGTAGAAATTTCAATACAAATTAAGTATTTCCTGCGATTCTCCTGATCTAACAATTATATGCCACTGTTAAATACAGAATCCCTTCTACTATTATTCTTGCGGAAAAATTAAACCATGATCACAACCACAATCACAAAGTGAAATATCAAGAACACATAACACATAAGTTTTACCAGGAAAGCATAAAGCTAAAAACCCCACTATCATATATTATGTATATCATGAATCATGAAACAATATCATACAAAACTCTAATCCAATAGCTCTCAATACAATATAATCGTTTCACACTGTCATGCACAAATCAACAAATACATGTGCCAATTCTCCGTGTCCAGACAGCCTGCCTCCACTGCACAAACTTTGCAATTCGAATTCTCACAAAAATGAATTACAGTTGCCTAGTTTGCACATGCTCATAAGCATATCCACTGCATGTGTGATCAAATCACAACTGATAGCCAAATTGTCCCTTTCACCTGTTATCTCAACTGGGTCTCCACTAGATCTGACATGCATGTAGTTAACCATGGAGAATCTTCAATTGCATGTGAGTTCACTGATTAACTGAACTCTCACTAGTGCATGTTTAGTTACAACTAGTACAAGTGATCTTAACTCACTTAACTACACTTATAGTTCTGTTACAAATCCAATTCACTCAGTTATGAATGAAATAATAGATTAATATTTATTGTCTAATTTATTTAAGGGAAAAGTAAATTAGACACATGTTTCTTGTTGACTTTTCAACACTTCCATTGCTGGGGAGATGAAGTTTTGAAAAGTATAGGAGATGCCCTAGGGAAGTATATTAACAGGGCAGAGCCCAAATCCAACCTTTATTCCTATGCAAGAATATGTGTAGAAGTAGATCTAGAAAAAGGGCTCCTAGAAGTAATCAAGTTAAATCTAGATGACTGGATCCACATCCAAAAACTCGATTACGAACAATTGCCTTTCAAATGCAAATCTTGTCACGAATACGGCCATTTTGCAAAGAACTATCCAAGTACCAAACAACCCTCAGAAAGCAACGCTCCCTCTCAGGAAGATGGTTGGCAACAGGTTCGCAAAAAAATCACCAATAGTAAAAGCAATGGATCTCGTGCAGGACCCTCAGGCTCCCAACCTATGGCAAAACCTCCAAGGCAAAAACCAGGTCCAAAATCACCGCCTAAAAAGGCTCCTCCGTCAACCACCAACCCCCCTCCTAGCAGCAACCCCTTTGAACTCCTAAGCGAATCTTCCTCAAAACAAAACCCCCCTTCGGTGCCATTTCCCTCCTCGTTCCCTGATCCACCCCTAATCAGCGTCAATGACGACCCTGAAACAGAGGACCCCTCCACGGAAGACACAAATACACCGGTGCAACAAGAAACTTCAAGCTCAAATTTGCATGTGCAATGCCTGCATGAAAAAGAAGGAGAAATCCCACTGGAAAAGCCAAGGAAATCAGGGCAGCGCACAAATAAGGAAGTGAGAGAAGAAGCAGCAGCTAAATAAAAAGCACAAGGAAAACAACAAACTATAGAGCACATTATCCATATATCAACAAGAAAAACGGGGACCAAAGGAATGGAACACTCGGCACTTGGCATCCGAGCCCCTTCTAACCACCCAATCCCCCAAAGATCCTCACCCCCCTACTTCTTGTTCTCTTCAATAATTTAGCTGGTTGCGCCCCTCTTAACCGATCCACCACCGACTCCCGAAGCTGGGGAGGTAAGCCTTTCTCTATCAAAGAAGGTTACTCCCATCTTCTCTCAGAAACTCCCGGGCCTCCCCCCTCCAAAATCTGGAAAGAGGTATGGTCTGATCCCTCGCTCCCCAAAATCAACACCTTATGCTAGCTACCGGTACACGACAAAATCCTAACTGTTGAAAACCTTCTTAAGCAGGGCATCCAGGGCCCCTCCAGGTGCCCCTTCTGCCATGAAGCCTCAGAAACCATCACCCACCTTTTTTTGGAATGCAATTTCTCTCTACAGCTCTGGAATCTCATTTATCGTCCTCTCCCCAATCCTCCCGCCCCCCTCCCCCGACAACTGGATCAACCTTTTTACCCAATGGAAACAGAGATATGCTAGCAGCTTCAAAAATAAATAGTTCACCCTTCTATGGAAACAAATTCCCAAATTTGTCATGTGGGACTATGGTTAGTTCGCAATCAAGCCATCTTTCGAGGAAAGCTCCCCCTAATGCAAAGTATATTTGCAAAGATGTGGTCTAATCTCAGAAGTCTTCATAATCAAAGCAGTAGACTTCGATCCCCTAGGTACCCTGAAACAAAGTGAAGAAGACTGGGTCGCATATATACGAGGGCCAACAAAGAATAACCTCAACACCCCCAAGCAAGCCCCCAAGCAGCGAGATTGGCAACTTCGCCTCGATAACAGCAGTTACTTACACTGGCAAAATCAACAACATTCCTTCTTCCTCTTCTTCGATGGGGTAGCAACAGGAAACCCAAGGGTGGCAGGTGCGAGGGGAGTCATCTACGATTCCGAAGGAAAAAAAATAATTGATTACACCTGGGGATTGGGGAAGACAACAAACAATAAGGCAGAGTTCCTCGCAGCCTATATGGGACTCAAGTTAACTCAGGATCTGAATATTCAAACTCTAACAGTGTTGGGAGATTCCAAAATCATCATAAAGGAACTCCACGGTATGCTCAGGCCGACAAAAGCCATGCTTCAAAGCATTTCCTCAACTATCAATTCGCTCAAGAAAAAGTTCACGCACTTAAGCTTCTTCCACATTCTACGAAAGCAAAATACGGAGGCAGATGTAATGGCGAAAGCTATTAAAACCCTGGAACAGATATGCCTTCTCACCAATCAAATCCCTTCTAATGTATGGCTACCTTAGGCCCGCCCGCCCCTTTGTCCCCGACTCCCGCACCAGTTGATTCATCTCTCTCGCTCGTGGGTAATGATGAATTCTCCTGCTTATAATGCCCTGTTGAGGCCCCTCTCCAGTCATGTTCTCCTGCTCCATTCCTCAGTCAAGCTCAGTTGCCCTCGCGGCTCTGAACTCCTCACTCTCTCCTCCTCCCTCGACAACCCTCTGCACTTTCTTTGTGCCCTCCTTGCCCACTGCACCACCATGCGTCATAGGTCCAAGGACCCCTACTCTTGTCCAACCTACACCCTGGAAGATATGCGGGACCAATTTCAAGGTCTACATATCGAGTGCACGTGCATGGAGGATAGTTCAGACTCCAAACACAGGGAATTGTAACAAGAAAATCAAGCAATTCGAGAAAATGTGGTCGAGGTTCAAAATCAAATGCAGAATCTGGAACTCGGACACAATCAAGAACTAGCTATTGTGCTCAGAGGAGTCAATCGTAACATGAAGCAGATCGGAGAACTCAATCAATGCCCAGGCAACCCCCAACAGCACACCCACTCAACAAGCATGGATGAATCTTGGATCCCCTCCTCCATTCACTCGATAGCCAACAAAGACCAGCATGTTAGCCCCTGGATTCTCCAAAAGCGTCTGGGAAGGAGAAAATCAAGCTCAGCAACAAGGGGAAGCAGCCCAAGTAGAGGAGAACCACGCACCATATCGAGACGATCCAGGCCCTTCCCACCCTTAGCCCAGGTTCCCCATGAATTGCAAATATCAGTTTTTTTTTAAATAATTTCATAGCCATCTTCACATGGCAAATTTGTAGTGCATATAGCACAATGGCCATTCTCCACTCTGGCATAAAAAAAGTCCATCTGTAATCACGGCACTAGTAGAAGAATAAAGCCACAGTCTGCTCTTTTTTGTAATCTGGGCAACTTTTGATAATATACAAAATATCCGTTTCTGTTAAAAAAAAAAACTACTTTGTTTGTTTATTATGTTGGTGTCAATTAGTTTATTTGGAATGTTGCAAGGTGATGAATAAATTGGTGCACCGAGAAAAACAAGGTGCATTTTACAGTACAATATTGAAGAGATTGTAACATCCATAATGCTGACATCAGGATATGTCAGCCTAATATAAAATCTTGTACAAAATTCAGAACATAATAATAATAAATCTAATGTGTGCTAAATAATACTCATTCACAAATCTGTAAAAACTACGTAATATCAACTATTGGAAGAAGAGGAATCTCAGGTAATTCTGTTTGGCACCATTCTTGATTGTTTTTTATTAACCCACAGTATCAACAGTGAGGTGCACGATACCAAATATATATATATATATATATATATATAGTGTTAGCATAAAACCTTTCAATTCAGCTCACCTTTTACAAAATTTGTTTTGTAAATTTTCAAAAACATGATCTGGGCATGCCTCAAATGAGAACTTCCAGATCAGATAAATTGCATGTAAACCAACGTTCCACAAGCAGAAGGAAACCATGCATCTGCCCTCTAATCGCCTCTGTAAAGTAAATAAATTAAACAGATTACTATATCTCATATCACCCTTTTAATTAGTTATTTAAATTTTAATAGTTAATTTTAATAAATCACTTCCCCTTATTGATGAGTTCGAATAAAACAATATAATGTCCCTGCATGCCATTAATACCCTTTTATGGTCATCATAAGCTGTATCCAGTTCCAAGTTTTGGAACAAGGCCACGCTAAAGAAGTGTCCATTTCAGGCATCCCTCCTGCCTTCTAAATGTGGCGTTTCTGTGCATAAGGCTGCAGTCCATCTTCATACCATGGTTTTGCTATAATGTCTGAACCTGTCAAGAGAAAAAGCCTAAGACCTATTAATTGCCTATTACAACTCTAATTTTTTAAATCGGACTAACATGAGAATATACTGTTTCAATACAAAAGCACTTGAAATCAGAAGAATGTAATATTAACAACCTAAGTTGATAATTAAACCAGATTCAACCTCGATGTCTGAATAAAGACTTCTCACATACGTATATCGATATTATGGGATCATACAGATAGACAACTACATGTTTGTGCACACCATTTACATGCATTATTACAACACATAATTTCTCATGTCATAAACCTGAGCCACGAGTGATCTATAGCAAAAAGCCAATTGCTGTTGGATAAAATTTTTAGATTTCGAGAGGCCTGTAGCAGAAAATCCAATTGCTGTTGGGTAAATTCTTTCGATTTTCATCTTCTTCCACACCCAATATCATTATATACATAAGCACATTCGGATGTCCTCAAGGTCAACAGCTTAAACAAGGTGATCCAAGTACCAATACAGATACCAACTCATGCGTCAAGAGAAAGAATACACATTTTTTAATCACCTGGAGAGAACATAGAGACAAAGCTTCTAAGCTTACTATCAAAGGAAATTTTAAAATCCATCGGACCATCCTGCACAAGTGCATGTTAATGCCTCCATTGTAACAATCTAAATAAACCTATCCCTATAATTAATTTTATTTATATTGAAGCATATATAGTATGTTTTCCACTGTAAGGAACTAAATAATTTCAAAAGTTACAAGGTACATGTTTTCCTAGAACTTTATTGGCATGTAATAACCAAATCTTACAAAATGCACTCATTTAAGAGGGCTTTTGCACGAAATGCAACCCAAATATATGCATATTCCTTAAATTGACAACATAATCTTGACATTTTTTCCAACTTGTCATGAAGTAAATCCCCCTAACAATAAATGAAGGTAAGCTCGATAAAGGTTTAAGAACCTCGCAACAATTATCTTTGGAGCAGAACTAGGGAAAATGTTCAAATAATAAAAGAAGTTGCATGTCACTATTAAATAAGATACCTGTGAAAAAACTCTATGCTGGCACAAGAGATCACAGCCCTTGTGACAATCCTGCAGATGAACAAAGACATGAGACAACTTCATGTTTTATAGTGGTACCTTTTCAGTTTGATAATTTATAACATTTACGAATGAGCCTGCATAATATATGCAATGCCCACAAAAGTTTATGCATTGCATATTAGATACTCTCTGTTATTGTTCAATAGATATGTAACACAGTAGTGGTTTAAGCATTTACTCGATTCATTATGCAAATATACTCTCATAGTGTACAACCAGAAGACATTACTCTGGAGAAATCCACTGAAAATTAATCAGTTACAGAACGTGCTAGTTGTCCAGAGACAAATAAATGTTTCTACAACAATATGTTTCTGTTACTGCCAAAGAATGCCTGGCAATATAGAAACAGCAGATCCATTAAAGTGCATTCACAGATTAAGGATTTTCTTCCAAAGATCCATCAGACAATACATCTGTTTCTTCATCCTTATTATTCTTTTTTTCATCTTTTTCAAAAATCTTCACATGGCATAGCTCCTTGCCAGCTTCATCTGCAAAAATTATTTTCTTTTGTTGCTTTTGAGGATCGCTTGAAACGCTGGTTCTTTTGTCACTTGGACGCTTCTGTCAGATGAAATAGAACAAATCAGTGAATAGAACTTTAATTTCAGCATTATACAAAATTACTTGTGGAATATTTAAAATTTTAAGGTTACCTAGCATACCATGATTTTACAAAAACGGTTAGAGTCCCGAGACAGCATGTTAATCCATCTTTTGGTTGTCTCCTCAGCTTCTAAAGCATTAGCAGTAGCTTGTTTTATCTGTAATGGGGCAAAACAAAGACAAATGTGAATACAAGCCATTTATATACAAAGAATCAATTACGTTTGTCACAGTATATCAGATATACATGTTTAGAAACCAAGATAAAAGTACACTACCTTCTATAGTGATTTGAAAAAGAAAACAATTAATCAGATGCACAAATAGCCCCTAGATGTGAATAATACAGTTTACAATAATGCAGCAAGGATTTACATAAAAGCAAAGGAAAATAAAGGAATACCTCCTGCACCGTGAACTTCGATGATGGACTAGACAAATCTGTTTCAAAGGTCAGATTCTGTTCAACAATAGTTCGCATTGTCTTCAGTTCTTTCAAAAGGTTGTGTGCTAAAGCCTCTATATCACACATCTGCCGCTGTGAAAATTCACTCGCTTTCTCAGATCGTACTTGAATAGAATAACATATATCGCATTTACATGCTGTTGGGCAGGAAAGACCATGGGACTTGAGAATGCCTTTGATGGATGGAGAGAGGGAAACTTCTCTTTGGACACCAACATCATTATTATCTGTCTTCTTTGGTAGCAGAGGAGAAGATGGAATGTCAAGACGATCAGCTAGTGAAGGGTTACAATGAAAACGAGGTCTAGGAGAATATCGAGGGCTTTTTGGAAGTGAAAAGGGGAAATTCCGTTGCAGGGTAGGACTTTTATTATGAAATGGGGATCCTGATGCCTTACCATCTGGGCTTTGCAAAGACTTTAAATGAGTATCGATTGATTCAACTCTTGCATCCATTGCATCCAATTCACTCAGCTGACATGAACTTTCTGCCAGAGATTTATTAGAGTTGCAAGCATTAATTAGCATAGAAATTTCCAAAACTTTAGGATAAAAGTAATCTCTCATTACAAGATTCTTAAATAAAACTTCATAAAAATTACCCACCTGGAGGGTGAGACTTCGTAAATGCATTTCTAAAATCCACAGCTTGAAGAAGTTCTTTTCGTGAAATTGGAGACATTGACTGAATAATCACGGAATGAGAGTAAGTTGTCTCTCTTGCTAACACATTAAGCCTTTTGAGCTAACAGATCAAATACATTAAGACAAAACAGATTTAAAAGAGATTGACCTTCCTACCTTTCTCACGGAAGGCAGCTTTGCTGGTTGCTGCTGAAAAGAATCACCACAATTATCTTGCTCTATGTCCAGCCCATCAGGCACAAGAAGCTTGACAGGTGAAGTAGATGCAGGGTTTGCATCCATGACATTATATGCAGTTGCACTTCCTGAGTGAAAACTCTCAGACATACGCTCAACATTATGAATTACTCTACTCTCTGGCTTATCAACAATAGATAAACTGTCCATCTGTTTATCTCGAATCACTTCACCACTTGAAGGAAATAGTTTCACTTTAGCTCCTGGTGATAAAGATCTATGCTTTTGTACACAATAACTTTCTTCAGACAAAAGCAACAACTCACAACTCTTGGATCCAGAATTACAATCAACTGCCTCGGTATTAATAGGCAGCACATCACCTATGTGCTTGAGAGTATCTGCAGATGGTTCAACATCGACTAGAATTGGCACCTTCTGTATAGTCTGTTTATCAGACTCATTTTCAATTTGGTTCCTCATATTTGGAGACGCATCCAACTCCATCATTTCAACAGCATTTTGTTGGCAGTCAGCCACCTCCGTGGAAATGTTAAGCAATCCCAATCTGCATTCACTATTGGAACTCACCACATTTTCTGTAGATGGGATATCTTGACTAGAGTTCTCTAAATCTGTTAAGTCAGTAATATCTTGCTGTTTTTCACTTTCCAATGAAAAGATTTCATTTCTGGACTGCAAACATCTTTGACTGTTCTGTGAAGTAACCATTTTAGGTACCTTTTGTTTGTGACTCCCTAAAGTCTGACCTTGCTTGGGATCTGAAAACCCATCTTCTTTGGGATCTTGAATTTGCTCTCCTATTGTATTTTCTTCTTCAAATTCACACTTCCTCTTCTTGGCAGATCTTGAACTACATGAGTTATCCCTTTGATCAGAGTTAATGTCAAGGTGGCAATTTGAATCAGCAGCAGTCAAGTTATCACCTTTTTTATGTGACTTTGCAGGACTAGCTTTCTTCTTCGCTTTTAACATCCGTTGAATCTGTCTTAAGGTCATTCCTTCTATGTCCATATCATCTTCTCCAATTAGAGAAGTCTGTTGGATATTCTTCACAGAACTACCATCAACAACAGTGTTCCTAGGATTAAAATGTTCATTCTCCTGTTCCAACTTGTCTCTACTGACATCAGAAAAATCCTGCAAGTTGCCAACTTCAATAGCATGGCCTTCCACCTCTCTGTTATCAAAACTTTGGGATTTTCTATGGGATGAATCAATGCTTAATGCTGCCAAGCTTTTGGTTTTCATCTGCGACCCACCATTTTTAAATTTACTAGTGTGAGAAGCTGCTAAACTTTCATCTATATCTAAGACATCTTCCATCTTCCTTACTTTGAGAGGGGTAACATTTTTTGCACAATTCGTAACTTTCACAACCCTTCCACTTCTAAGTGTTTTTATGTAATATGTGTCCAAATCACTTGAATCCTCGTAATGATCAACAGGCAATATCAGTTGCTCAGCAGACTCGGCAGATTGTTCAGAATCTTTAGAACCCATCGTCTAATAAGCAAGGACCTGACAAGGAAATGAAACTAGTATTAATAAGCAAGGACCTGACAAGGAAATGAAACTAGTATTAATAAGCAAGGACCTGATAAGGAAATGAAACTAGTATCAGAGGTTCTGCATTGCGTGGCTTATAAAGAAACTCAGATTTGTTTTCGATCAAATAACATAAAAAAAAATTGCAGAATACACCCAATAACAAAGAGAAAAAACACCCAAACATGCTCTGAGCCGAAAGTTAAGTGATTGGGTTGGATCACCGGCAAAATCCCTGCTTTAATGGGGCACATAGAAACTTGTCTATCATGAAGTGGGTGTCACTGACTATAGAGACAAGCTCGACCAGCCCCACCCTAAACTTCCCTATATCCTGAACACTCACTTCAAGATTCAAATCCAATATAACAAGAAAAAGAATGCGACCAACCAAGAATTGATTCACCGGTGAAGTCAACAAAGTGTTAAACCATCCACCAGGGCTCCACTTTCATTGTGATCTGTCCCACCCAAATAGGATGAGTTCCAAAGGAAAAAGGGAAAATGCAGTGAAGAGATATGGTTTAATGAAGAAGTCAATAGAGTATTAAGAAGCCCACCAGGGTTCCATTTTCACTGAGATCTGCCCATTGCCCCAACGATTTGACATTAGTTTAAAAATATAAAAAAGGACAGGTGCAAGTCCGGGAGGATTTTGGCAAAATAGATACCTCTCTGACCTGGCCGTAACATGATGGCAATCTGCTCCATACAGTGGAACCCCTTGGAACATACGTCTGAAAGCATTTTCATACTAAAAAAACACGTTTAATGGAGCACAGGGCGACTTGCCTATCTTGAAGCGGGTGTCGCTAACGAGAAAAGCTTGACCGGCCCCACCCCAAACTTTCCTATATCATGAACAGTCGTTTCAAGATTCAAACACAATATAACAAAACAAAGAATGCATCTAACCAGGTATCAGTTCACTGGTGAGGCTGACAGAGTCTTAAGCTGTCCACCAGGGTTGCACTTTCATTCTGATCTTCCCCACCCTATAGAATGAGTTTCAAAGAGAAAAGGAAAAATGCTGTGAACAGACCGGTGGTTCAATGAAGAAGTCTAATGAGTGTTAAACAGTCCACCAGGTTTCCGTTTTTACTGAGATCTGCCCATTGCCCCCACAATTTGGCATTAGTTACAAATGCCAAAAAGCCAGGCGGAAGTCACAGGGGATTTTGGCATAATATATACCATTCCGACCTGGCCTAAAGCCAAAGGAAGTCTGCTCTTTGCAGTGGAGGCCCTTGGAACATATTTCTTAAATCATTTTATTACTAAAAAAATATGCAAACCACAAAAACTTATCACTCAACCATAGACAAGGATTGGGCTATTGAGCACACAAAAACTCACAGATCATGCAATAGCATGCAGTACTGCAGCACCTAACAAACTTCATCCCCACATGAAAATAGAAAATACCTGGACAAGAATGCCAAGCGCACTTTAAATACATTTAAATTCCTTTATAGGTATTGTAAATTGACACAGAAGCCTATATAGAACTAAACGAGACTCTCGATGTTTATAATGAGCTGCAAGGCAATGCACTGATACTCAAGCAAAACATAACAAGCAGTGTGAACCCTACCCATTAAGGGAAAAGAGTGGAGAGGAGAGAGTGGGCACCGCAAACCCCCTCGAAATGTAAACCAAGCAAACTGACTGTGAAAACCCTCCATTGACTATAAGCCGTTTGAACCGCGAACATTCGATCCCAAAACCCTAAATAAACCTAACCATAGTTTTCCCCTGATCCTAGCTAAATCTGTGATGAAGCCGCCATTAAACAACGAGACGCATGGAAAATACATTTCCAGTACAAAAACATATGAATTTTGGCTCAGATTTTGCCTTCAAAACGACCGTTATGAGCAGAAAACACGCACCTGTGAGAATCGGAGATCGCCGGAAGCAGAAAAGATAACGGTTTTCGACGAAATGCAGAAAAAATCGCGGTATGACAATGGCTATAGAGCCACCACACGATAATAAAATGGATAAATTGAACGAAATTGAGCAAACGCCTGGAGGCTTATACGCGCGAAAAGATATGGCGGGAAGAGATGTGTCGATTCTCGTAACTTAAATTTATATATATTAACTATTTATTAGAAAATTCGCTGTTTTTTTTTAAATAACTAGGGAGAATCCAAGGTTTTGAACAGAAGTCAATGGATAGCATTTTGCTGACATGGCAACAAACAGTTTATCCCACAGTTTTATTTCCACGTGGAATTGGCTCTTAGTTAGGTTATCTGGTCACATGCACCTTTATGAAAACGCTTTGACTAATTGCAATATTCTTGGTGGCTTGTGAAAACTAGGAATTTTTTATTTTTTTTCAAAAAATTGCGACTTGAATCAAAATGCAACAATTTTCAATGGGCTTTTCACTGAAATTTGGAGGTTTATCTTGAAAATATATTTATTTACTTATAGTACTCTCGTGTTCTAAATGTCTTTGGTAGTTCTCAATCCATTGGAATATTATAGATTTATTTATTAGTGGAAAAAATGCATTTTGAATAATACATAAACAATAAAAATGAATGGTAAATATGATTACTTTTTATTACAGTTAAATTTTTATTTTCATTTTTATTAATCAAACAATCATGACAAACATTTAAAAAAGGAAAAATCAGTTTTTTATAAAATCAAAATCACAAATTCTATTATAAAATATATCTTCTAAGAAAAAATACAAAACTTATTATTCTATTATTCTATTGGAAATAAAAACAATTTGTACTCAGAAGTTTTCTGGAAAAGTAATGTGTAATAGGGTTTAAGAGGCAAAACATTTTAGCATAATGGTATAGAAAATTATCGTAAAGATCATGTCATCTTCCAATTAGAACCCTGCCATGAAAACCTACATACTAAGATTATAGAAAATTACCGTAAAGATGATGTCATCTTCCAATTAGAACCCTGCTACATAAAGCCATCTTCCAATTAGAACCCTGCCATGAAAACCTACATACTAAGATTATAGAAATTTACCTTAAAGATCATGTCATCTTCCAATTAGAACCCTGCTACATAAAGCCGTCTTCCTCCAAACTTTCTTTAGATACATAATATATAAATAGGTTATAGACTTTAATATATGTATATATATACTCACATTAAAGTAGTGCCATGAGTTCCTTCTACTTGAAGGAATTAAATTTTCATGATTAACTTCACGTATATATATATATATATATATAACCAATCAAATCCGGGTAGGGTATGTATACTTCTTTTATCAGTCAAATGTTGGGCTCCCATAAAGAATGAAATTAATGAGTTAAAAAATTTCTTTGATCCTAGTTGTACAAATTTTCACTCACTTATATAAAAAAATATTCAATTTAAATATCAACAAAACCCAATTATAATTAATTATTATATTAATATAATAATGCCACATTTAATAAATACACTAAAAACACCATACAAATATCAAATTCCATATATAATGGTGTTCCATTGATGATAGACATTAATAATATATATATATATATATATATATATATATATATATATATATATATATATATATATAATTATAATAATAATCTAATTGTAAGGTCAACCACCCCAAATTGGTGTATGAGACCCCCTTGTTTGTGGGACTAGGGACCATTCTCGCAACAATTTGACTACTAAAGTCTATAGAGGTATACATACCCTACCCCCTTTGGATTTGAACTTGTGACCTCTTATGCTATTAGCTACGAAATGCCTCTAATCTAAATATATTCATATATATCCCATGAGATATTGCATTTAATGGAAGGCACTCATATGCATTCATTATTAAAAAGAAAAAATAATTATGTCCACATAATAACATGTGAGCATAATAAATACAACGTGAGTGGGCCTAATGGTTCAAAATATGTGTTTCCTCCTAAGAGGTCATAAGTTCAAATCCAGAGGGGTAGGGTATGTATACATCTATAGACTTTAGCAATCAAATTGTTGCGCAAAGGGGGCCCCTTATTCAACAAACAAGGGGGTCTCACATTGTTAGGATCTGACCCTAATCCCTCTTAGTTGGTCATTAGTTGGCATGATATATTTTCCATGTAATAAAGGCCGACATTAGTTAATAAGGCCTATTAAATAAATGTGAACAAGTCAAAGTAAGAAGACCTAATACAAGTGTTCGCTTCTAGAAGATATAATTAGTATAAGCAAAATTTGGAGGTATGAGAAAGCTTGTCTTGAGAAAGTATTGTAATAGAGTTCTACTATGCTAGAGGTTGCCCCCTCGAAGAGGCAAGTGAACATTGCTTTCTTGAAATAAAGGTATTATTTATGGTATTATTTCCGGTATTGCTCTCTCGATATTTTGTTGTTCTCTTAATAATTGCTAAATATTCTTGTTTTTGCATAATATATTACATCTGGTACCTTACAAGTGGTATCAGATCTCTTTCCTGGGAAGGAATTGTGGGTTAAATTTTTTCAGGGTAGAGACGTATTTCGGCCTCTTTAAGCTACAATGATATGTCGTTTATCGCATAAATCCACGGTCAAGGAAGCATGCACGTAGGGAATACAAGAGGTTTTTAAGCTCATATTGTTGGACACCCTTGTAACCTCTACCCCTTCAAGTGGTAGCACATCAAACAACACATGTATACGGACTGGCTTAGGTATCTTGAAACCCTCCATATGGCGGTTATTCTGCAATTTTCCTTGTGTTTGCATGAACTGCAGTGGCTTATGATCAGTGTGGATGATTGTCTCCTTCCCAAGAATGTAATGTCTCCATTGGCAACAGGCTTGCACAATGGAGTAAATTTCTTTGTCGTAAGTAGGGTACTTACGGACAACATCTGATAGTGTCTCACTGATAGGCCACGGGGTGGTCGTGCTAAGTGAGAATGGCACCCACAGCATAGTCTGAAGCATATGTCTCAATCTCAAAGGGTTGTTGTAGGTCCGATAGTGAAAGTATTGGGGTTGAGCACAAGTGTTGCTTCAAATCATCGAACGCTTGTTGTTGGGACCAACCCCACACAAATTTCGCCTTACCACCACCATTGGTTACTTGGTTGAGGGCCCATGCAATATGGGAGAATCCCAACATGAACCTACAGTAGAAATTGGCAAGGCCCAAGAAGCTCTGAACCTCAGTGAGTGTGGTTGGGGCTGGCCAGTCACAGATGACTTGGATCTTCGTTGGATCCACATGTACACCATGTTGATCAACGATGTAGCCTAGGTAATGGACCCTGTCCATGCCGAAGGAGCATTTTTCCAAGTTGACGTATAGCTTGTGTTGTCGTAGGGTGTGCAGAACCTGTTGAATATGTTGCAAGTGTTTTGCCCAAGTCTTGTTGTAAACGAGAATGTCATCCAGATACACCACTACAAAAGTATTGGTGAATGGTCGCAGGATATCGTCCATCGTCCTCATGAAAGTAGCTGGAGCATTTGTCAAGCCAAAGGGCATGACCAACCATTAGAAAAGACCTTCCTTGGACTTGAAGGTGATCTTCCATACATCTATTTTTTTCTATCGGGACCTGGTGGTAGCTAGACTTCAGATCAATCTTACTAAAGTATTTGGCCCCCATGAGCTGATCAAGGAGGTCGTTGATTCGGGGAATCGGGTACCGATTTTTTATTGTGATTTTATTCAAGGCTCGATAATCAATGCAGAATCGCCAGGTTCCATCTTTATTTTGTACCAGCATGATTGGGCTCCCGCAAGGTGATGAGATGGGACGGATGTGCCCCTTATGGAGAAGTTCTTGGATCTACCACTTAATCTCCTAATTCTCTAACGATGAGCGGTGGTAGACTAGCCCATTGGGAAACGGTGCATCGGGGGTCAAATCGATGGGTTGCTTGACCTGACAGTGCAGAGGTACCCCGGTAGGCGAGGAGAAGATATCTGAGTATGCTTCCATGACCTTATCCACTTGCTTATGTTGTGTGGAGAGGTCGGTCGCAGAGACCCTGGATGTGGCTGGGATCTTTTGCTCATTCTGAGAGCGAATCATGAAGAAGACAAACTTCCCTGTTTGAGAGATGACCTTTCTGCATTGCTTGGCAAAGATCAAGGAATTAACACTAGGTGGGACTGCCTCCGACATCTTGTACAATTTCTTGTTCAAAGTAATAATAACACTGCAAGGCCTAGACTCATATACAACATGGCATTTCCATAAATATGGTTGGCCCAAAAGAACATTACAAACTTCGAGAGGGGCAACATCACACAATACCTCGTCTTTGAAGGGCTTGATGTCGTATGACAGGCGACATTGTTGGTTGATGCAGATGTTGCTTCCTTGGCGAAGCCATCCGATGGTGTAGGGTTGTGTGTGTGTCATTGTCGGTAGGGCGAGTCACTTGACAACCTCTGCTGAGATAAGGTTCTTCTGGCTACCGCTATCAACGATGAAGTGCAACGGGGTACCCTTCACCCACATTTGTGAATGAAAAAGATGCTCACCTTCCTCTGGCTCATCTGGTTCACCGGGATGGAGCTTGGTGGTAGCAATGGTAGCACTGGGTTCTGCATCAATGATCTGTCTCCCCCTTTCTAGTTCTGACTCAGAGTTAGAACCTGCATCTGATTTAGAGGCTTTCACGTCGGCCACCAACGACTGCTTTGAGCGGCAATCAACAGTGTTATGCCAGGGGATCTTATGGAAGTCGCATCACTTCCCGGTATCTTTCTTTGTCTTTCTGGTGTCCTTATTTGCTTATGGCCTGGATTGGTTGTCCTAAGGCGGTACGTCTTTGCTCTATACTTTGTTATGTGGGTTGGGGCCGCCCTTTCCTATCTTTTGCTGTGAGGGGTTCCCGGGCCCAAATTGTCTTGTCTTTTGTTTGAGCTTCTACTCGATTTTGACGGCATATCGGTAGGTCACGCCCAAGGATGAGATGTCTAGAAACTCCATTTCGGCCTGGATGTATCTATGCATATCGCCGCAATACTTGAGCACCATATGTCGCTCAGAATCTTTGATACCCAGCTTGGTGTGTTATAGCAAGATTTGTCTCACCCTATGCAAACTTGCACATATGGCCTTTTTCCATTTCCATGTGCAGACTTGAAGTCCCTTTTTTGCAAATCCCGTAGCTAAAAACATTATTTTTCCACATATGCATGCCCTATCTATTATACAACATGCGTATACGCAGGCTGCACCACTACAGCTCATGTACATCAGGTTTTGTGCCCAAAATTAAAAAATGGTGTCGGGTTTCCATGTCACGTCACGAGATCCATGATCCTTGACCTTCCATATACTGGAAACATTCCGACTCTGCCCTTCAGTTCCACTTGAAGGCTATAAATGGGCCAAATTCGAGCTATGGAAAAGAGGAGAAGAATTCAACTTTGAGAGCAAAGTTACTTTGGAGAAATTATTCACTTCATATTGAGTCTGCATCCCTTTATCCTTTTAAGTCTGAACACATTGTTCAGCCCCCAAGCTCTTCCCTACTTGATTGAGAACCTCACTGTCTCTCTTATATGATCTTGCCTTTCATGGAGGATTGAAGTGGTGGAGGCTCAGTTGGAATGGACTTAGTTTCTCGGTTCTGAACCGTGCCGACACGAAAGTTTGTAATTCATTCACTTTTGTTGATTACATTTTAATAGAAATACTCTTTTCTCGTCCAATTAATATCTTGCAAATATTTTAATTGTTATTCCATGGGTGTATTTGTTACGAATGTGTGCTAACATTATATATTATCACCATATGGTTTCATTTCTTGGTTGTTGAGGACAAGTTGCAGGTGTATTGCTTTGAGTCAAGTGCTCAACGATGGACTTCATTGAACGTCTGGACGAGGTAGGCATTTTATTTTGTCTTGTTAGCATATTTGTTTATGTAGCATACCTGAGATTAGAGTTTATTTCTGCAGTCATTTCTGTCTGTTGTGGTTTACCCCTATCCATAGAGAGATTTTCTTCGTGACAAAATTGGCGACCATATTGGGGAGAGAATCTTCTTTTCGGGGTTTGGAGTGTTTTTCTCCTTTGATTCCTCTCGTTTATATTGAATTTATTGTCGTATGACTACTTGACAACCTCTGTTCATTATGAGTCTGAGTTTCTTAGCCTTCTCCTTAGCCTAGCTATGTTTTAACATATATATGTGAGTTTTTACCTGACATTCGCGTACATACGCGTGTTCCTTCTGCAAGAGGCATATATACACGGTTTTCCCATGAACAATCGCGTACATCGCCCTTTGTTGCTTGGTTGTTGGGTTTGATGGTTTGTGGGTAGGTTTTGATGATTGCTTAGTCTTCTTGGGTCTCTATTATGACTGTTAAGTGTCTGTGAAATGATAGGAAACCTTTTTTTGGTTGAATTTTTAGCCATTGTCTTTCTCATCATCCTTTTCATTTGATCATCCTTGTATCTTGGGTTGGGTGTTTGCTTCTTGATATCCTACTTGGTTTGTCTATGTTTACATACAATAGAGTTTTTATATCAAGTTGTTTTTCAATTCTTGCATTTTCACTCTTTTATATTGAAAATACAAAAATATTAGGCATTTTTGCATTGTTGGCATTTGATCTTTTGAGTCCTTATCATTGATCTTAGTACATGTAAAGAAATATTGCATCTTATTTGGAATTGCATAATTAAATTGAAAATTGCATTTTGAAAAGCATATCATTTATTGGGAATTGAAGTTAGGACTTTGCATTATATTCATATTCATTTATTTTACTTGTTGAGTCATAACATCATTAGTTTCACGACCACACCTTTTTTGAGTAAGCAAGTCCACTAAAAGTAACACTGATAATTTAAAATTGATTAGTAACGATTTTATTTTCTAGGGTGCACAAACAAGCTTAGGATTTAGAGCCTTGGAATAGGATTTTGTGAGTAAACTTCTCCAAGGCTATTAAATCAACATATGTGT